>RHPI01000797.1:249771-297931 GCA_009103225.1 Chlorokybus atmophyticus
GGGGGGAGGGGGCATGGGTTATATAGTTGTATATGACTATGATCTCATAACATCTCCAAGATTGGTATTATTTTCTTCGCTATATTTTGTGGCTCTCACACATATACGGTAAGGTAGGACATGCAAGATAATATTAATACTACATGCACATGGAGCAAATAGAGCAAACGGAAAGCAAGGCGGACGGAAATTTTACCGCGGGGTAAAGCTACAAAAAGGTATAGCTTTAGATTGTAACCTAACTACGCCTACACCATTGCACTACTCTAGGTGCGTGTCATGTAATGCAATGGACCACCACCTCAACCTTGATGGCCTTGTTGCGTGGCGTGCGACGGCGCTCAACACCCTTCTTTCCTTGATTGTAACCATGTGATTTGTATGTTTACAGCACCCCGA
Source organism: Chlorokybus atmophyticus (assembly GCA_009103225.1). Lineage (NCBI taxonomy): Eukaryota > Viridiplantae > Streptophyta > Chlorokybophyceae > Chlorokybales > Chlorokybaceae > Chlorokybus > Chlorokybus atmophyticus. The sequence goes on from RHPI01000797.1 coordinate 250,171, forward strand.
TCCAGTGGCATTCGCATTTCCTACCTTTCTTGTGCCACTCGGCATCAATCATACCTGCGTAATCAACAACCTCAATGGCAATACACCTCAATTGTATATGCTCGTGTGGTGCATTGCTTTGTCGAGAGGGCTGGCATTCGGTGTTGAGATGCATAGTGCTACTGAAACCGCTTAAAAGCGTTGTGTTGGTTGTCCAACATATGCCTTCTTTGTGCCCGACAAATGGTAGATATAATATATCACATATGTAATGGGAAGGGGATTGCGCAGTCCCATGCATGCGTGCAACGTCGGTTGGCAATTGTTCTGGCCTCTTTTTGCCAATCTTCACAAGAACAAAACTCCTATTCTACTCATCATAAGTAGGTTGAGGTGGTAGTGGGCTCGACACACATATTGCTTGATTGAAATTAGATCCTTATCAGGCATGTCTGTTGGCGCATGCAAAAGTATTCTACAAATGATGCAGTAACCCAGCCTCCCAACCACCAAATATACGAAGCAGACAATACTTGTTCACCAACACAATGTATGTCAACATAATTTTATCACAAAATGTTCATAATGTGCGATGTGAAGCATAAAATGTGAATTGCAGTCTCCGTACGATATAAAGCTCACATATGGCGACGCTACACTTTGATTATTATTTTATTATTAACTTAATCGTGAGATTGGTCAGAGATGTTCAAGGTTTAAATCACAAAAAGATGCATGTCGAATGATTGAATATGTTTATCCGTGAGTGGATATATTACGGATGAGTATGTCAGGCGTTGTCAGCCGTAGTGGACAAAATGTAATAATCATCATGACATAAAGACTATCAGAGTGTTGCTTTTTTTACATGTGCTATAAGCAAATAATGATGCAATGTTATACACAACCTGAATACATAGTGTACATCATGATCAGTATTGATTGCATTTAATACTGTACCACACTACACTTGCATGCAAGTCGTGTGTTATTGTTTACCGGTAGTACTTTGTCTACCCTATCTATGAATCTATGTCCACATCATACAAATTGTAGGCGACAATACACCAAACTTCGGGCTTCCCCTGCTCCCTTTTCTTCCCATTGTCTGCTTCCCTTCCCTTCCGGGACATAAACGGAAGTTCCACCGCCGCCGCTGCGGCAATGGCGGCGATGGCAACGGCGTCGTTGTCGGCGACGGCGGCTTCGTCGTTAGGATCAATTAGTATTAGGCAGCCTCTTGTCAACCCCTTTCGCAGCCGGTTGGCGTTGCTCAGGTTGTGGGGCGGGAGAGGGAAGCTTGACGGCAGGCCCAGTAGGACTGCGGGTAAGCTACTGGGCTGACTACTATGCCGTGTTTGCATGTTGACCGTGATAAGGGTCAAAGTTCAGGAACATCCATTCAACGCAATCAGGCACAGTTGGTGTGATGTACATGCTGGTACGCGCAAGGCATTAGCACAGTCATTGGTTTCTTGGCTAGGTGCTGGATGTTTGATTGTGTTTTCTGTTTGACTTGGGTGTCGGTCGTTGTGAGCCTGGTGGTGTCTATTGTTTTCTATTGCAAGCCGCTAGCTGACACTAACCTGATCTGTAGTCCTTGCTCTGGCACTCGTTCTCAGCTGTCATCACAGCTTGCACTTATATTATATGTATGCTTATCCCAGGCTTTTGATCAGTCGTCTTTCCAAGTGCCATGCAACCATAATTTTAAGCATCCTCAAGCGGTGGTCGATACCTTCACTCACTCACACAAGCATTCATTCGGTCACTCATCTCACTATAGGTAGCACAATACAACTTAACAAGACACCATGACTGACAGCGCAAAGCATCAATGCCTAATTGAAGCATGCAGGCAAGCAGCTAAAGTCAGTTGTGATGGCGAAGACTTGATCTAGAGCTTGTGTTGTAAGCGCCATTCGATCAACATGGCGCATGTTAGTCTTACTTACCATTGCTGCTATCCTTTCTCAGTTGTGCATGTGCAAGCTGCTTACACCCGCAGCTCGGACCGAAGAGACCAAAGAAGGTGAACAAGACACATCATTGTCTAGCACTTCGTACACATTGCCATGTTCACCAACTCACACTACGTGCAGGCCGAAAGAGTATGCAGACGACAGGCCAATAAGCAAACCGCCAAGGCAAAGGCAAGACGATGACTCACACTCGAGCGCACGTTACCGCAACAACAACGATGACGATTATGATAGAAGCAGTAGCAGCAGCAGCAGTACTGGCAGGTTCAGACCCAGTATTGACAGACACAACACCGGCGCTAGGCGTAACAACAGCATCAACGCGCCTGCGCGCGTGTTTAACGGGCTGTTAGGATCAAAATGGCGGCAGGAAGTCAAAGACATGGACTTCTACAGCGACACGAGCTTCGAGAGCATCGGTGCTTCGGAGGAGGTTATCAAGGCAATGACCGCCCTCGGCTACAGGTACTTGAAACTGACTCTCCGCATAGAATGAGCCCTAATCCTAGTAAGCTGCTAGGCGCTGCTTGTGGTGTGCGTGTTAGGGATGTGGGTTTGATTCTCTCTCTTGTTCAGTCGGCCCTCGCACATGCAGGCCCTGGCTTTTGGCCCTCTTGCACGCGGTGAATCGTGCATCCTTGCAGACCAGGTGATGCTACGACATTGTTTGGTTCACTTTGTTGACTGTGCTACACTCTGCATGCGTGCATGCGTGCGTGCGTGTGTGCGGTACACAACTTGCACACCGCGCATGTAGTGTCTGTTTCCCCTAACACGTGTACAGGCTACCGAACCTTGCAGTTGCGCATCGTGTCTGTAGGCATACTTCATGCGTGCATGTCGTACCTTACTTATAAACACAGCAGCAAATATATCCTTTACTGGCGTGCAGGCGGGGTCGGGCAAGACGCTGGCATATTTGCTGCCGACGGTCGAGCGATTGCGTGCGAAGGAGAAGGTAGAAGGGATGGCGCCAGGCCGAAGGCCGTCTGCCATTGTGCTCACACCCACCGCTGACCTCGCCGCACAGGTGGAGGGCAATCACAGGGCTGTGATACAACTCACGCACATGCACACATGCGCGCACAATTATAGTCATAACAGCATATTGTGTTATACTGTCATTGGGCAGGTTCACTCTGTTTCGCGTGCTTTGGCTCGCACGGTGCCCTTCCGCTCACTATGCGTCACCGGCGGCTTTCCTGTAAGTGAAACAAGCAAGTTGTTGTTGTTGTTGTTATTGTTGTTGTTGTTGTTGTTGTTGTGATGGCTGTTAGATCCTTTAAAGCTGACTGGTTGCTTATCTGTTGTGCTGCATGCATGCATGTAGTTGAGAGAGCAACGCAAGAATTTGGAAGCTGGCACGGATGTTGTGATCGGCACCCCTGGCCGCCTCCTCGCCCTCGTGGACGCCGAATCCCTTCTCCTCGACTCTGTGCAGACGTACGATTACAACACTTAGTAGCAGACACACCATGTGCTGAAGTTCATACTGTGTGGCAGTATTGTTGTGGATGAGGTGGATGTGATGCTGGACGACCCCGACTTTGCGGATGCGTTGGCGCGGGTTCGCGCGGAGTGCACGTCCGCGCAGTTCGTGTTTGTGACTGCGACGCTGACGGGGGACATGCATGCGCGCATTGGTGAGGAGTTTGGTATCCGTGCCAACGATGATGGCAACGATGGCATCACGCGCCTCTTCGGCCCTGGCCTTCATCGCACCGCCCGAGGTCTTAAAGAGGTGTGCCTCACACACTCCAGCGCTTGCTCACTCGCTTCTGCATCCACCACACCACTCACTCATTCCTCCATTGACTCACTTGATAAACATCTCGCTCTCAGTCAGTTGTAAAATCAGTCATGGCGTCATCACTCACTTGATCACAACTTTGTGACTCACTCATTATTTGACTTGTTCACTTAGCGTGATTTGGGTGCTGGTTGGTTGGTGAACACTTGGTAATGTATCCAATGTATACAAATTGTAGGTGTTAGTGGATTGCAGTGGCGGGGACGAGCGCACGGAGGAGAGCGCGTTCCTGCGCAAGAAGGATGCGCTGCTTCGCGCACTTAAGCAAAACCCATGCCAGCGCACCATTATCTTCTGCCACAAGATCGACACCTGCCGCAAGGTTTGTGTGTATGTGATTGAGAGATGCGTGTTGTAGTGTCGATGCAGCGAGAGATATCGTTATTGAATGCGCCATGTGGTTCATGCGTAGCTTGAGAACATACTCAAACGCGAAGACAGGCAAGAGCGCAAGCTAATACCATTGGCGTACCATGCAGCCATCAGGTGTGTTATGGAAGTCAACACTGTTTATGCACACGTTCACAACATGGCATGGTTTTAAAGAGATTACAGAGATTACAGAGATTACACTCTGTTGTTGTCTTGTGCTTTTCAGCCCAGAGATGAGAGCGCGCAACCTGAGTCAGTTCATGCAGCCGCCTGGGGGCGTGCCGATGGTGCTGATCTGCACGGACCGCACCTCGCGCGGGGTGGACTCGCTGGATGTCGAGCACGTTGTGCTCTTTGACTTCCCGCGAGACCCTAGGCGAGTGCCGTCGTCATTCACTGAGGCCAACTTGTCGAGTTTAATCTTGTTGTCTCTGTATTTGAACGTGATCAATGTGTGCAGTGAGTATGTCAGGAGGGTTGGGCGTACAGCAAGGGGAGCGGGCGGCCAAGGGCTGGTCACTGCGCTTGTCCTTGGTAAACTGGTAAGCTTCCTTTGTTGCACGTGTGCTTGCTGCATGTGAACAAAGAAGCTCCCTTTATCATGCCTGACAACCGGATGCGCGTGTTGCGTGTAATTTTTGCATTGGAGCGGTAACAGTTGTTCGACATGCAGGTGCCAATGGCGCAGCAGATCATGGCAAGGAATGAAAAGGGGCTGCCTGTACATGAGGTGCCACTGGAGTTTTAGATGAACACACAGTGCGGTGATATCATGCAGCTGATGCATCACTACTTTAGCGCGCTCATGTCAGCTAACATCACTGCCAGCACTCCGGCAACAAGTTGTGAGCGATTAGCCCGGCTGTGCTATCTCTTACGCTTTTTACCACTGGTGTGTTCAAGCCTAATTATGCCATGCTACAGGCTTGGTTGCATGCAATGCTGCCAACAAGCAGGTTTTTTCAGTAGCTTTACTGCGCAAGCATGTATTGATTGGTTGAATTGCCACTTGCGAATTTTTCTGGCTTCTCTGAACCGGGTGCTGTTTTGCACTTGTGGTGTAAATGCTGCCTGCACGTGTGCTTGTGCACCTATGCATGATGGCATGTGTGCAGACTGTGTTCGTGTGGCTGTAACTGTGTGTGTGCGTGTATGCGTGCGTATGCTGCATGGTAAGAAGCAACGGTCGCAGTGTGGCACTGTCGCGTATATGTATATAGTAGTGAGTTTATTTCCTATTGTGTTTCCTACTGCATTACAACCACAGATGTCACTACTGCTGTTCGTACCATTTTTAAGATGTTGGTGCACTCCGCTTGCAGCGCGAAGAGCATTGCAATGTGACTGCCACCATGACAGTCTCATGGCCTCGCTCTCTCTCTGTAGTATAAGGACGTGCACCACACAATGTCATGGTCTTGATCCTGTGCGCTCGCACCACACGCTGCTTGAATTGTTTAACTGCTAAGCAATACAGGCGTACAGGCATCAAGTTGGGAAGGCACTGTCAGCAAAGTGCACCTTGGAATGTGTCGTCAGCCCCATCACAGGTCAGCAAGCCAGCATGTGCGCATGTGTGCAGCGCACAGTTTGGGTTGCCAGACCAAGCTGAATGTCAAGCCAGCAACCTCTGCAACTGGTACCTCACAGCAGCAACAGTTTATTCTCACATACAGAATAGCATGTGCATGTTGGGACAGGCGGTTATCAACAAATGGGTGTGGGAAGTGTTAATGTAGTCCTAAAATCAACTAGCATCTGTTAATCTTGTGGGCACACAGTGGGCACTCTTATTATCAATCCAGCTCCACACACGCCCGCATCATCCTTTTGCCGCACTTGCCGCAGCGCAGCCGCGCATTGAGCATCGCTGTCTCAGAGGCGAGCTCCACAACAACGCCGGGACTCCCGCAGTCTGCGCTTGGACAAATCCACGTCTCTCTCACCGCTACTATCCTCATTCTGGCTTCCAAGTTGCAGCTCACGCTGGCGCCAACCTGCTCCACTTTGCTGCTCACACGCTCGGGCACGGGGTCTGTCTGTGCCCTCGCTTGGGCTGCCTTTAGAGTATCAGCCGGCCTTGCCCTTGGCACAGACATGGATGCATGCGGTTGAATGGGTGGATGTCGATCGGGTTGCGTGTCTGTTTGCCGTTGCGACTTGAGGGGTGTGCTTCCGACTACTGGCTGCTTCAATGTTGACGGCTGCGACGGTCTGTTGGCAGTGAAAGCGAAGGTTTCGCCGTACAGCGGCCTTGCAGAGCCAACGTGTGAGGTTGTGTGTGTTTTTTGCCGGCTGTCAAGCTGACCAGGCTGTGCGGGGTTGCAGGATGGCTGCTGGGACTGCATGTTGGCACCACTCGCGGAGTATTGTTGGAACTGTCGCTGTGTGTCTGCATGTAATGCCCTGCCTTGGCTTGAGCCAGCAACTGAAGCGGCGCCGGCGCCTTGCGATGGACCAACTGCGGTTGCTGTGACTGGAGAGCTGAAGGCAGGTACGGTGTCCATGGCGGCAGCATCCATGTCTGGTGTCATATGACCAGCGTGCGAACCCTTGGGCTTCGTTTGCCGCTGCGCGTCCGCGGGCTTCTTGTCACGCTTGCGCTTTTGCACACGTGTCCCTGCGTACTCCACCTGGCATCCGGCAGATACATCAGTCCAGTGCGAACGCAATTGAGTTCTTCAGCTGTGTGTGTAAAGAGCAGTACACTAGACCAGACTTGTGCAACACGGATACAAGTGCGCCGGCATGTGCACACATGCATACAGGAAAAGCGGCGTGCGGCACAGCTTGAACGGCATGAACAAACTACACATCTTACAATGCCCTCTGGAAGCGGTGCTTGGTCTGGCAGCCGAGTAAGCTTAAACTCAATGCTCTGATTGGCTCCATTTTGAACGTATTGCCAGCTTGTAACTCTGTACAGTCCGGAATACATGTAGCCTTCTTGCACGCGTCGTATCAAGCGCACTGGCTGCAGCGTACCACATGATGCATCAATATAACGACACATGGCAGAACGCTTCCAACAATATCAAACTGTAAGCATACATAAGCATACCAGTTCAAGAGCGTGGCTGTTGACCAGTGCTTGGTTGCCACCGGAGAGCGGCGCATCTTTCAGCGGCAATCCGTCTTTGTCTTGGACCTGCTGGCCCATGTAATGCACTGCAACATCAAGTGTGCACTGTTACACTTGCTTGTGAAAGTAGTGGTAAGTCAACTGTAAAAGGAACACACATGTATACCTGTTTCTCCCTCGTCCAAGTTTTTGTACTGGCCGACCATAACAATTATAGGTGACACCTTGATCCCCCCATACTCCATCATGTCAATGCCTGCTCTCGGCATGTACTTCATGCCCACACATTGCATCTCCATAAAAGTTCTGCTCCCAAACATTGACAGTCGAGATCACACAATGGACCGAGACATGCATTGGCTGTGCAGGTATGATGCAAAAAGCCAAGCGGCATGCACTGCTCACTAACCGGAATATCATGCCGACGGGGATGCCAGGGACTTCGCCAATGCGCTTTTGTTGATTGACCAACAGCCCCTCCGCCCGCAAAGCCTGCATGTAATGCATAAGCTATCAATAAACAACTGACCACTTCCAGTGGCCCACGATTACTGCAATTTGTAAGTTGATACCCGTCGAGCTTCGTCATAAATAACTACGGCGGTCCATTTTTCGCGTGCGGACTTGAGCGCGACAATGCGCTCCCGATGCAGCCGCAGCACTTCTCGCACCATGTCTTCGGTTATCGGCCCTTCCGGTTCTGCGCTTGCCCTGTAGAAAGCAAAGGAACACAAGGTCAGCAGGCAGTGCGCCACAACCATACAGTCACGCATTGCCCGAGCAACCGGCTACAGAAGTTGGTGACCCAATATGATGGGCTTGTACACAGTGCTGCAGAACCTGTTTTTCCATGGATTTAAAATATGGACAGAATGGCGACCTAAAACACACTTCCTTCACATACACATTCTGGTACCTGACCGCTTGCGAGGTGCCAGGCGCATCGTCCACATGCTGCTCCTCTTGCTTGACTTGAGCCTGCTGTTCAAACTCTGGCTCCAGTTGCTCCGCTTCTTCATCGTTGTTGTCCTCCTCAACGTACTCCTCCTCTTCATTCTTTACCAAAACCGCGTCCTCCTTTTCGTCCTCCTGGTCCTCTGCATCCTCCTCTTCGTCCTCCTCTGAATCCTCATCTCCGATATCCTCCTCCTGTGACTGTTCGTCTTGCTCAGACGCGCCCTCTTCCTTATCCTCATCCTCTTCCTCCTCATGATCGTCCTCGTTGTCGTTGTCGTCCTCCACCTCCTCCTCCTCCTCTGCCAGTGTAGTGTCCTCAGCATGCTGTCGGCTTGCAGAGGCTTCACCTCCAGCAACCTTCTTAATCTGCAAAATGCAATGGCAACAAGTTGGTGGCACACTCAAGTAGCCGTAATGTCTTCTTTGCAAGGAAATAGCTTACCGCAGACAGTACTTCTCGCAGGCTTTGTGGTAAAGATGCAGACAAATATGGGTCGCTGCGAGCAGAAACATAACACAATAAGTATATTTACTGTAAGTATGTTTACTGTTGCTTACGTCAGCCCACGCATAATAAAGAAAACAACCGCTGTATGCTGGAGACGAGCAATCAAACTCTAGCGCTGAGAGGAGTAACAAGCGGTGCCATCAAAGACAGACACATGAGGACATCACTACGAGTTACAGAGTCATACTGTTGCTTTACCACAGCGTGTCCACGCAACTGCATGCAGCTGGTGTACCTGGAGCGACGGACTGGTGATCTGCACGACACTTCAGTTCCAGAGTGATCCGGCAATGGTGCCGGCAGGCATGGCGAGCTTTCCCGCCTCCGAGTGGATGGAGATGGTGGTGGTGGTGAATAAGAAGGGCTGCGGGTGGTAAAGGGAGAGAAGTCGGGAGAGAAAGGAGCAGAGGAAGGAGAGTGTTGATAGGTAGGTGATGTTGGAGGGCTGGAGTGAGGACTGGAGGCGTAAGGCGATGAGGGAGAGTAGTAATGTGGGGTGAGCTGAGGACTTCCCGGAGAATAGGGTGAGTTCTCCATGGCCTTTTGGGGACTGTACTGAATGCTTCTGGGAGAGTAAGGCGCAGGAGAATGTGGCTCAGCAGATGTGGGACCATGCACGGGGGAGTTGCCAGGAGAGCACCAGGGCGGCGTGCTGGGAGTGTAGAGGACGGGACTGTACACCGGACTGTTGGGGGAATGAGCACACACCGGGGCGTACTGCTGAGCAGGAGAATGTGGCTCAGCAGGTGCGGGATAATATACAGGGGAATTGCCAGGAGAGCACCAGAGTGGCGTGGTGGGAGTGTAGAGGACGGGACTGTACACTGGGCTGTTGGGGGATTGAGCACACGCCGGGGAGTACTGCTGATCAGGTAATGTGAGCAAGTTGTGTGGGCTGTGAGTGAGTCGTGGCGTCTGGGGTGAGGTTTCTGGACTGTGTACGCATGACCACACTGGTCTGTAGGGTGAGCTGTGAGGTTCGTAGCCTGATGGGACAAATCTGCGCGGCGGACTTTGCGACCTAGATAACGATGGCAGCGGTGAGGATGCCCTGTACTCGGGGGTTCTTGACTTGCTTCGTGACCTGTGGCGCGGCGGTTTATGTGCGGCGTATTCCATGCTCGAGTATATGCGCCGCCAGAGGCTAGCTAGCTGCCCGTGCTGATCACTAGGCAAAGGAGACCTTGCTCTACTGCGGTCGCGAGAAATGGCACGATCTGCTTCGTCATGATGGCTTTTGCGCTGTCGGGAGCGACGTTGCGATGACCTTGATGGTGAAGTCTGCGGCCATAGCAGGCTCATTACTAAAACTAGGTAAAAGAGACGCCCGCGCAAACACAGGCAGTTTCAGAGCAAGCAAGCTTTCTCATCGCACAAACACTCGCGTGCAAGCACGCTTGTGTACCCGCACGCGCAGGAGCATCATCAAAGAGCGAAGTGTAGAGCAGCAAGACATACGCAGGCTCTCAAATGCTTACACTGTGAAGCCAAACGTAACATTGAGAACAGCACGCAAGCTGCATGCAATAAACAACACAAGTGCTTGAGTATGCTTTAGAAGCAGCTTTCACATTTACATCCCTAGGAAATGCAATACAGCCAGTACGTACCTCACGAGCATGGCGACGTTTAGCCATTGTTCGACTTGTCTACACAACCACGACCAGGGGTTACAAGTACAACAGCTCTGTTCACAAAGGCAGCGTTAGCTCTGGCATGCACAAAGGCACAAGTGGCTGTCGTATGAGTACGCTACTGCAGGAGTTGGTTAATGTGTAGTTGCACCGCAGCCACTAGAACTTGCAAGCAACAATGCTGCCAGTTTAGATAATGCATGCTACGTTTGCGATACGGCAAGCTGCACAGCAAAAAGCTGCAAACCATGGCTGCTGTACTCTAAATTCATGAGCAACGGCGGCTGTACGGCTTCTGCCTACGAGACATCAGTAAACACGCAGCGGTAGAGCTGAACGACAAACCAAGGCTTTGCTCTCTCCGAACCTGACTGCAACTCCTCACACTCATGCACTGCAACACAACCAACCGTATGTGCACTCCAGAGGTGCGTGCCAATACAATATCACCAAAACACAACGCCCCACCTTTGCAAAGCAGACAGGCACCGTCAAATCCTTCACGTCGTTCCAACCCAGCCAGCACCAATCCTTCCGTGTTCAGCACCCCTCCCGCCAGCAACAGCGCCGTGAGCCCCGCACGACCCCGACCAGCTCGCCGCCAGTGGCGCCGCCGCCGCCGCCGCCGCCGCCGCCGCCGCTGCTGCTGCCCCGACAGACGCCGCTGCATGCGCACAAGCACTGGCTGCACTTGCTCAGGACTTTTATTTCCTTACATGCACGAGCATGCAAAGCGACCTGCTCGAGTCAAGCAGTGAGTACCGTAGTAAGCTAAGCTACATTTGCGGCTGAGTGCGGTCGTGCGCAGGGAGTTGTTGCAAAAAGTCTGGTCAAGCGCAGGTCGCTGTTCAGGTCGCTTCTCGAGAAGTTATCAGGAGTGTTCAGGCCTTGTTAATAGTTCAGGTTCAAGGTTGATACATTCTTCTCATGTGCTTGGTGCAGGTCAAGTTATATTTAAAATGCACTCCCCTGCTCGGCTGCTGCAGGTTGTTGTCCGTTGGTGCTGCCATTCCTGCACGCCCTTGCACGCACGTAGTGTAGTGTGGTGGTGGTGTAGCTTGTGGTTGAGCTAAGCAGTGGCTGTACCCCCCGGCCAAATCTCAATTGTCTGGTATTATGGTTTCTTTACTTGTCAGCCCATGAATTGCTGCATGTCTATAATATTGTATGCACATTGAGCGTGGACATTGTAAAAAACATCGTGGTAAAACGTTAACGCAGGCTTTGCTGAACAAGCATGTTATGCGCATGCTTACATACTGCTTGCCCTTACGGTCTACCCAATCCTACAGCAATGACAATGAGCCGCGCAAAAGCAAATGCAAGCGAGTACCACGCCATGACATTGGTGTGCAAGAGTTGTGCAATGTCAAACGCGTAACCTTCCTCGTCTTCGTAAATGAAAGCTGCACGTCCATCGTTAAGCGTCGCCATGACACGGACTACGTGCACTGTGAAGTCCGCGATGTAGTTATCACCCAGCAAGTGGCCCGCTGCACCATTTGAATGTGGCAAAACTGTGGGACAACCACATGCAAACATGACCAGCAGTCTCACGCGCATGTCGTTGAATGGCTTGGAAGGCCCACTAGGCATCCATTTCAGAGTTGACAATCCCCAAAGCCTTGCCCAACTCCACTGACTCGCTGGAGCATCGGCATCGAAGCTGTTCAACAGGCACGCCATCTTGTTGTCTTTGAGCCGCACAACATGCAACATCACACGAATCGCATCAGCCCCGTCGCTGCCCCAACCGCCCCAAACTGGACACCGCTGGCTCATTTGCAAACACAGTCTGAACCAGACAGTGTTGTGACTCAAGCCTTCACTGAGGCCTTTGAGCTGCGAAGCAAACAGGAAAGTGGAGGGTTGACCCTTTCATTTCAACAAATAGTGGCACTTGTCCCACGAATGACCGGTGTGCCCTTACAGTATATGCAGAGGTGGATCGCACAGTCTGTCCATGCAAGCGGATGTGAAGGATGTATAGATAAGCGTCCTTTCTCAGCATACTCTGATCAGCATCCACCTCCTCGTTAACAACCAGCAGATTGTTGCAGATTGGCGTCAAGCGCGAGTGCTCGTACTTTGCAAATAGCTGCTTGTATGTGCAAGTCTCCAATTTGTCATGCACCTACGCGCGCATGTGAGCGAGCTTCTCTTTTACAGCCATGCATTCATGTATGGACACAGCAACTTCAAAACAACTGTACAAATGACAACCCCCTTAGCAAACATGAGCATATGCGATGTGCCGCATGCAGTGGTGATGAACATAAGTATATGCACCTCAGCAGCTGCAGCAAAGCCAGTGTTGGCGCAAAGGGACTTCCAAAGGGAGTCCTCCTGGGCAGCTGCACGCCACGCCCTGCAGACACATAAGCATGCAGCCAAGTCGCGCAATGAGAGACACGGGAACACGCTTACCGCTAGCAAATCGATCAAGCCTGCAACCTCTGATGCTGCGCGCTGCTCCGGCAACATTCTGAAGCCTCTGCAAAGGTTTGACAGGCAAGCGTGTCAACAATGTGGCAGCTTGAGTACCCTACATACGGAATGCTACAAGCATGGTTGCAGATGCTAAGCTCTCTCTGCACGCAGATTCCTTACGACAGTGTCTGTTTTCCAAGACGCAGCAACGACACAGAGCTCTTTTCCGCTAGCAACCATGAGAACAATACATCATAACTGTGCCGCATAACTTTTTTGCATCTAGAACATAGGTTGGGCATGCGGTGGCACACATGGCATTAGACACGCGGGTGGAGTTCTGCAGCATGCCCCACGCTCTGTTGAGACACATTCTTCCTTGCTTAACAACACAGATTGCCATTATCAATGCTGCCACAAGCACTGCCGCAAAATGCGAAGTCGACAGTTATCCCCCCTCAACCAGCGATGAACACTGCAACATTGCTGTCAAAGCACATACACGGCTTGAACGTTAGCAAACAGTTGATCAAGTACAGAGTCCAGTGAATCCCATTGCAGAAAACACACGCACGCAGGCACGCACTTTCATTATTCAACCACCCACCCGTACCGTTATACATCTCTACCACGGCAGGCCCGCAAAACAGTGCATCCAGATCATACGTGTTTGCTTACTTGTAAGGCGTGGTGCACTCAGTGGCAGCAACACGCGGAAATGCGCGACCAGCGGTCAATGTCGTCGCAAGGGCGCTTTTGGCATAGCGTTCGCGTTCGTCTCCTCCTCCTCCATGATATACCCCCTCCTCGTCTGTCTCCGACGCTTCGCCACCGCCTCTACTTGCGGCCTCGTGCACAATTTGGGTTGGTGGGTTAATACTGGTGCTGGAATTGAGTGGCTGGTTGGATGCAAGGGGCGGCAGCGGTAGTGCGTCGTGGCAGGGTAAGCTTGCAGCCTCGCTTGCTGCGCTGTATGCTAGCTGAAACAAGCAGCCATATAGAGTTCTTGCCTTGCTCGCTAGTTCAAGCACTGCTTGCTTGCTGCCGTGCGTGGCTGCATGCTGGCTGTCTGTGCTGGCTTTGCTAATCGGCAGCTGCTGGGTTGCTTTTGGGATGCTTTGTTATTTGTCTTCTTGTTCGAGACATTGCCGGAAGCGCAATCCAGAAGCTAGGCTGTAGGAACAGTGCATGGGTTTGGCTTTGTCTAACCTTAGGCTGAAAGAGTGGAAACAGTTGGAGCGACTTTCTTTCGGTTGTGCTCAGGTGGGAGCCTTGGCTGTCAGGCTGCTGGCACAGGCGCGAGGGCCTGCTCTGTCGGAGCCCTGCAGCCTGAGGAGCAGCCTGGCAGGCAGCGCGGGGTTGGGGCATGCAGGTGGCGAGCAAACGCAGGCACCCGCCGGCATGAGCAGCGATAACTCCGTGCAGGTGCGCAAACGGCACATACGCTGCGCTTCAGTGTGTCACAGATTAGTGTGCAAGTTGCACTTGCCAATTGCAAGTTTACTTTAGGTGTACTTGGTTTGTTGTTCCGTCTGCTCATTGTGTATGCTCTCGTTCAACTAGTGGACATGCGTACATAAGTAAGACACGACGCAACATACACAGAGTACAGGCATCTGCGCTTGCGACGTCAACGTGTGTAAGCATGCGAGTAGTCAATCAGACAGTCAGGCTGTGCACAGTGTCAAAGCTGCTTTGCTCTCTGAACTCAGTGAGTGTATGCTGCATGCATTGACACCATGCTTCCCTCAACCATCTGCGCGCATGCGCAGCACCGTCAAGGTGTTGCTATCTCCGTTGAAGGCAACATAGGAGTTGGCAAGTCCACTCTTTTGCGGCTTGCGCAAGCAAGCAAGGACCTTGGCAGGTACAACTTGTCGTGTTCTGGCTGTAGGCACGTTGCTATCCTGCCACTTTTGCCAACCATCAATGTTGATATTGCGAGCAAGTACCTAGTCAAGCGGTGACGCTGACGCGCGAGCTAATCACACTTGTGCGCAGTGCAGTTGTTCTCTGCCCGGAGCCTATCGAGCACTGGCAGAATGTGAACGGGACAGGGCAAAACATGCTCGATGCTTTCTACAAGGACCCACATAGGTATGTATGTCACTCGCGTGGAGCTGTACCAAGCATGGCAACTTTACACACTGTCCAATTTATGCCGAAACGCTTTCTTGTTGCTTTCGTTTTTGGTTTGCCGTCTAATACATGCATCTAACATATATATACAACACTTTGGGATGCTGGCTTCTGCGCAGGTACTCATACCTGTTTCAAAGCTATGTGTTCATCACGCGTTTCCTGCAGCACCATTCTGCCGCGCAGGCGCACGGCAAGCCCGGCACAGTGCGCCTGTTAGAACGCAGCGTGTTCACCGACAGAGCTATCTTTCAGGCCGCTGCCGCCGAGACTGGTATGATGACCAAGCTTGAAGTCGCCGCTTACGACTTCTGGTTTGACTCCGTTGTCTCAGTCCTCCCTAACTTAGTAAGCCACTACGTGTTGCAGCCTGCCTGGCACTGCAACGCTTGCTGGTTTGTTGTGGTGCATGCAACATGTTAGAGACACCCAACATGCATCCAATGCATATGTCTTATGCAGGTGCCGGATGCTTTTGTGTATATGCGTGCAACACCCTCAGTATGCCACCAGCGGTTGAAGTCGAGGTAACACGAGGGGGAAAATGTTGTCTACAGTGATCAGCATTGCACATCTAACAATGGTACACGACAGAGCAAGGAGTGAGGAGGTGGGCGTGACGCTGGATTACCTGCAGCTGATTCACGAGAAGCACGAGCGGTGGTTCGTGCACGGGACGGATCCAGCGCCAAGTCATGGTGAGAGCAACGAGCACACGCGCACAGCCCCTGCAGGTAGCTGTTAGCTGTTCATGATGCGACGCGTTATTGTGAGTACTTTGTCTCATTGGCTTGTTTGGTTGTGCAGGAGCCAGAGCCAGCGTGCGTTGGAGGGTGTTGAACGGGGAGCGTTGCCATCCGTTGCTGCACGGAAAGCCAGTGCTGATCATAGACTGCGAACCCCACATAGAAGCATTGGATATTGGGTCTGTTGCAGGGGATAGCCTTGTGCACAACATGTCGCAATTTTTTCGTGAAATGAAGCTGGTTTAGCAGCTTGTGTAGTGGAATCCATGACACATAGGCAAAGACTGTACTACCCACCAGCCACTATCACCACCACCACACGCATTCAGTCCGGCTTACGCAGCTAGGGGTATGTGGGCAAGAAATAGCACACACCGGATCAGTGCTTAGACACTGCAAGTTGTAAGCCAGCCAGCCAGCAAGCAAGCTACTCAGCCAAGCATGTGTACAGGATATGTGAAGTGCTGTACATACAACGCGGCGTGCACTGACGCATGCATTTCACATGCAAGGAGTGTGCGCGCTGGGCTGTTGAGCGGCTGCAGCAGATTAGAGCAGCATCACCTATATGCATCGCCGAGTCCTGAGTGTGTTGATAGAGATAATGAGTTAGCAGTGACTTGATGATGGCACAACGACATGACTCTAAGCTCAGTTCTGAAGCCTGCTTGAGGTGACTGCCAAACTCAGGGCATGTCCCAGTGCCAGCCGTTTCTGTTCGCCACCATGCCGCATGGTTCTACAACAACATCCTTATTTGGCGGTCTTGCAGCGAATGTCTATCATAAAGTTAACTGTCAGCTCACTGCTGAGGATTGTTCACAACAACTTTGTACCTATTGAATGGGTTCTACTCGCATCAGCACGTCTCCAACTCAACTAGACTAACACTACAGTATGGACAGCAAGCAAGCATTAGCTTGATCTACAAAAATGCGTGCATTCCAATACCAAGCGCTCATCACTTGGCTGGACGCTTTGACTTGGTTGTCTCTTTTTCCTGCGCTTGTAGCAACCGAGCCACCAACTCCTCCTACACACAGATGGAAAATGAAGTGGATGCAGCACATGCTGGCATACATTGGTGCATTGGTGACATGACGCTACGCTGTTCACCTACAATAATCGATGGGACATGCACTATGAGGGTGGCTTGCATTGTTGTTCGTTCCTGTGTGTTGCACCGGTGCAAACGTGCATGTGGAGCATACTACTGCTTGAACGCAAGTGCACACGCTAGACACTTGGGCAAAAGATGGCAGCTTTGCAGCAATAGTGAGTAGTGAGTGCAATAATAACAGATGCACACAGTGTGCTCACCTTCTTCCCACTTCTCCCCAACCCTTTCTCGCGCAATAAAATCTTCAACTGCTCGACCGTTTTTGCCAGGAGAGTGCGCTCCGTGTGTGACGTGCTGCCGCTACCAGACGCACCTCCTTTCGAACCTGACGCCTCAGCTGCTGAACAGCAAAAGAACAAGAAGTACACCAACAGTGTAAGCACCCCAATGGATATTGTGACACGCAAATGACATCTGCGCACGCACCTCCTCCACGCCCTCGCCCACTATTATGTCGCTTTGCTGCGGGCGCTGCATCGGATGCTTCCGCCGGTCTGCAATGCGATTGAGCCAGTATCACAACCATCAGATGCAACAACATGCTGGCAAAAGACAGACACTTGCTGACATACTCCTCCCTTGCATCATGCAACATGCCATGTAGCTTCCTGGAGTAAGAGCACACTAGTGTGGGGATTTGAGATGCATGCGCGCGAGAGACTGAAACCTTCATGAAAGAGTGTACCGTTTTTCCTTGCTGCTGGCGTCCTTGGCTTGCTTCAGTGTGAGTGCGCGTATCAAGATATTTGTTTGGTCAGTCGTGATCCGCCCGCTCTCTGCATGCATGAGGCAGAGAGGTCACAAAGAAACGATCCCATACGAGGTGTGGTGTGACATTCCACAACAACACTTGCAAAGTGGTGTCTGTCTTGTAATTTGAAGAAAACATGACAGAAACAACGTGCACCTGGTGGCGTAGTGTTATGCTCGCAAAGGTATGTCTTGGCTGGCACCTGCAGCAGTATTGAGTAAGTAGAACTGGGACCACAAACTGGCAACATCCTGAAAAAGTGCAAGGACAAAGCCAAACAGGAAGCAACACACCAAGCATTGGTAAGCATGCATGCACCTACACAAACACACACGCTCAAACGCAAATACGGTACGGAAATACAACTGCGAGCGCACGCACATACACACTCTGTCTCGTTCAGCTAGGCTCATTTGCACTGGTTCGCACTTACGTTCAACACTCCTGCCCATTGCGTGAAGTTGCCCTGACTAGGCAAACCCTCCAGAAACGCCATCAATGCACCACCGGCCTACTGGCAGCAGCAACACCAGCAGCTACAGTGCAAACCAGCTGTGAGGGACACTTCAATCAGCACTTCTCAGGCTAAGAGCCACCCCGTTTCCCTAGAAAGCTGTTGCTTGTGCGGGCACAGCTAGCTGTTCAAGCCCTATGCTCAGACGTGAGCCCAGCCGACGCGGCTTCAATTGTTTACAGAGTTGTGAGGCAATGCAACCAAGCCAACCAACCAGCCTTGCTTGTCTGCCGCCGCTGTCGTCGACCGAGCGAGCTCACAGACAAGCGCAACGATGCTGCCGCCCCGCGGTTAAGCTAACCGGAGCAACTTGAGCAATGCGTTGACGTGAGCAGTTGGCCGGTTAACTGGCCTTACAATACCTTAGCCTGATTAACGCAGAAACCAAGGCGGCGGCGGCGGCGGCGGCGGCGGCAGCGGGTGGTGGTGGTGGCGGGATTGGCGGAGGGAGAAGAGTACAGTAAGAGCAGGTGAGGTAGGGCAGGAGGAGTGTTCTCACGAGGCTGGAGGCCGGGCGTTGGAACAGACAGGACTCGGGCGGTTCATCATGAGCGGGCGACAAGGTGAGAAAGGGCGAGAGTGATGATTAGGTCCTGCGCTGAACTGTGCAGAGCAGAAATAAGCTGAGCTTGCGTAGCTGTAGGGTGGTTTTTTTTATAGTTGCGATTGTCTCTCTTACTCAGGCGGCAAGCTCAAGCCCTTGAAAAAGGAGAAGAAGGATGCCAAGGACTACGACGAGGTGAGCCTTTATGCAGCTGTACTACAAAGCTGATCACGATGACCGTTGATCGCAAGGATCACAAAGTGAAGTTGCGGTTAATCCTTGGGCCGCTTGCGTAAAGCAGCAAGAGCATGTTTTGGTGTGAAGGCTGTTTTTGTCATTGTTGTACACACGCATAGCCGTGTCAAGAGGCAGTTGGCATTGCGTTTGTCAGCGCTAAAAAGTAAATAGTTTGTGCCGTAGTGTGCGTGCGTGTTCTGCGCACATGTTTTGTGTTACACTAGCTTATCTGTGGTTGTATTTGCAGGACGACAAAGCTTTCCTGGCAAAGAAGAAGCAGGAAGAAGCAGTAAGTCAGCTGTTTGTTGTAGGCTTCATATACACTTCATACGCACATGTGCACATGTACTAGTTCCCAATGCGTGCGCTTGGGCTTGGGCTTATGTGTATGTGCATGTGTGCAGGCACACGCACTCACTTATGCGCATGTGCACACGTGCGCACGTGTGCAAAGCAACAACAAAGGTTGCTGCTTTCCTCTGCATTGCTGACCTTTACTCACCTGCAGGAGCTGAAGAAGCTTAAGGAAGCTGCCAAAACGGGAGCCATCGGAGGAGCAGGCTTGAAAAAGAGTGGTGGCGGCAAGAAGTAACAATTGTAGTCATTGCAGCTTAATGGGAAAAACTGGATGGAGAAACTTTGTTGGGAGTTGGAAGGAGTAGTTGCCAGCGCGATTAGCAGCAGACACAACATGTAAAAGGTCACTCGGCTGCTTAGCTGGCAAGTATGCAGTGTGTACATTATATGAGTGGTCACCACCCTTAGTACTAGCCAGCCTATGCCTGTGTCTGAGGTGCCTATGCATATCTGACAGGAGAGCTAGTGGGCACATTGTTGGCGCACTGTATGCAAGCGTTTACAGTTGCGCTGGCTTGCATAATTTATTACAAGTGTAATATGTTATGCAGGTAGCAGCAAGCACACCAGCAGTGCAAGGTTGGCAACATTAGGGGCTCGTAACAACACAATCACAGCAACAAGCACACCAAGGTGTGCATGCGCAGGCAGTGGAGGCTGCTGCGCTGCATGCATGCATGACTAACAAGTGGGCGGTAGGACTAGCGGACTAGCGCTGCTTACTAGAATGTAAGCAGCACGCAAGCGCTGGGTAGTGCGGAGGTCTTGTATGTAGCATGCAGGTGAGCGTGGTGTGAAGCATGTGCTATGCATGTGCAATTGTGTTGCATTTTGTGTACACAGCACTTTTATGTACACACGCAATTGTGACAAAGTACATGGGCCCCCTCAAGTCAAACAGGGACACACTTCACATGCATTGCATTGCACATAGTTAGACCCCTTGGCAAACTCCTGGGGTGTGGTTGTCATGTAATCAATGGGTGGGGAGGTTGTTTCAGTGTATATGTGCTTGCGTGTGCACATGTGCAAATGTGCGTGTGTACATTGAATGTCAGAAACGAGTGTTTATGCATAGGACATGCATTGTATGTCCCTGCGCGTGCGTGTGCAAGTGTGCGACTACGTGCGTGTGCAAGTATGCAAATGCAAATGCTTGCGTTGGTGGGTGGTCGTCAGTTGAGCTAAATAGAGGCTTAAGTATACCTCATGTAAATGGGTGCGCATACAAGTAGTCGATGGTTAAATAGTAGTCAATGGGCAGCATTAGGTCCGGCTGCTTTTATGTTGTAATACTTTACGCATTGCTTGCTACCTTGACACTCTTATGTGCATGACATACCACAACATACATGTTTATACACAATCGGCGGTTAATTGCGCTGACCGTGTAGTTCATGCTATGCACGAGTATAATTGTATCACATCGCAGCAAAGGCAGCATGCGTGTGTACGTCAACAGCATCATTTGCAATGGTTGATCAAGATGAGAAACACATAGGCTAGCATAAGCCCCTCATCAACCGAAAAGCCATAAATGTGTGTACTCGTGTACATGTAAAACAAATCTTCAACGCCATCACCACATTAAGGCAAGCTTGTTACAGCGGGTATGAACAAAAAAGCTCCACATGATGATCACGTGGAGCCACGATGAGCATGTATATTACGTGTGGGCTCACTACAGCTGCTAGTCATCAATGTTTCGGTATAAGTTGCTGGATGCTTGCAACTTTACGAGACGACTGCAACTTGCGGTAGTTGTTGGCGTGTTATATCCGCAATAACAGAGTTAAGTTGAGTCAAACACCACAAATTACATCCTCGAAGAGTGTCATGACTTATGGTCACCACGGTGTTACGCTTACATGTCACAAATGGGCATCGTTAGCATGCTCCTGATACACCCCTTTATCATCATTAATTTGCAAGTGTTGGCTGTCAGTGTTGCTACCATGCATATCCGCACATCACACGCAATGCAAGACGCACATGTATTCTACGCTACGTTACTACGCTAGCGAAGCGCCGTGTCTGCTTCAGTTGTCAGAGGGCCTTAGGCCACCAAAACCGTGCTCCTAATAACATGCCGCATTGTTGGCAGGTTCACCGTCATACGTCAAGATGAGGTTTAACCATAATACCACTCATCAATAGCATACGTACAACCACAGCAATAAAACCTCCACCACATGCACACACGAAGCATTATATAAATGCTAATGGATGTGACGCAACTGTCGAAGTATATGGGAGTGACACATGTTGTATGATGTCAATGTTACGGCATCTTAAGCGCATCTCCAGGAAAAGTGCATGTTATGAGGCGGTTATGTAATGCCATCAATAATTACTATTATCATCATTAAGACATACAACCTTGTGTTTTTAGCCATAGTTAAATGCGAACGGTTGCCAAGGCATGCATTCTGAAAACGCATTTTGCGACATTTACAGTGTTGCCCCGCAGTGATTGAGCTGCAAAGCAGATATCCATTTCAATAATATTCAAATTTATCAGCATATCATTGTGGTGTTTGAAAGCATACATTGTTTATTTCGATGTAAACAATAGCATTAACCATACAATACAGTTTATTCACGTTTAATCAAGTTGCTGCAAGAAGGTTGTCAGCCAATTTTTCATCATATTGCAATATAACCTTATCACTATGCACGTGGTGTAACAATAGCTGTAAACCATTGCATTGCCAAATGTATATGCATAGCCATGACAATGTTGGCAAGAAATGCACATACCATGGGTGTCATTTCTAATTAATATTCCTGCTTTGGTTGATAGACATAACCATGTTCCTAGTCGGAGTCATATGTATTATAACATAAATCATGAATATTCACTCATTATCACACATCGGCTACATCTTTGCCATCGAGCATTGTTGTGACAATCGCCAGTTACAGAAATATCTAGCATATCAGCTGTAACCAACACGCCAGTACAGATACTGTTCGACTGTTAGTAGAGTGGGTCAGTCACTGCATACCATCCACTCAACATCTACCAGTGAAAATGGTGAAAACTGCATATTAACTTCAAGTCCAGTGCTACAAAACTATACACAATGTACAGCACAATTCCTCAGCAAGCCCAAGTCATCAGCGAGTTGGTACTTGGTGTGCAAAGAGCTGTGCACATGTTCCTGCTGGACACTAGCAATATACACCGGCGCACACGAATCTGGAAAACACACAGCAATAAGTTCGCAAGTAGTCAGGCACCGAACAAGTTTTAACAGTAACTGCTGGAAGCCATCGAGCTTCGAGGTAAAATACCTATTTGCCAACAACAGTCTCCTTGATACTTTGTGCTGTCTTCTCAATCTTCTCCTTAGCTTCCTCAGCGTATTCTTTGACCTAGTCAAACACGCCAGCTTTCACTTTACCGCATGACAATGCAACTACTACTGGCCCGTATCAACCATGGTGTAACAAATCGCACGCATGCTCGCACATGCTCACACGACATAGACGCAGAGAAGAAGCATGCACATCCGCGCGCATCCGCAAACAGGCACCCACCTTCTCATATACACCGCGGCCCTCTTCCTGGGCAGTATGCGTCGCCTGGGCAGTCTTGTGCTTGGCGGTCTCAGCAGCTTCGGCAGCGTTGTGCCTCACGCTCTCAGTGGCATCGGCAGCCTTGTCCTTGGCAGCTTGCGCGTAGCTCTGAGCCTTGTCCTTCACCGTGTCTGCAGCGTCCTTCACATTGTCCTTGGCATGCGAAGCCTGCCTCTGAGCTGAGCCCACCGCCTCCTCAGTCTGAAACATGCAGACAACATGATTATGGACAACGACGAAAAACGCACTAGCAAGAGCAACGGCACACATCAAGCAATATAATGCACACGCACACACAAACAAGAAACCGGGCGGCCAGCAGCAATTCATCTTCATTGGCTGCATGCCTGACAGATAACTAATCGGGCACATTGCTGACGTGCATGCCGCATGCTAACCAATGCAGGTGGCATGCAAACACGTGATTGAAAGATGTCATCAAGTGACCAAATCTTGAATTAGACATGCTAGGCACCTTTTCTGCAAGATGGTCTGGTGAAGCTCTCTCGCCGGCGGCTTTGGCACGGTTGGCAGTCGCAGTGCGCACCTGATGGTAAGGCGTATGCATGTCAGCTCTGCGTTTCACCGAGCAAGATATGTACATACAAACAATTTTCCAAGATAGCTCAGCTACGCACATCTTCAACTTTGCCCTTGAGATCCTTGTTGAAAGCTTGGGAATCATCCACCGCCTTGTCGTCCACAAGCGGCTGCACCAGGCATGGAACAAACGATCAGATAACAGAACCATCACAAACGCTCCCTCTCTCGTGGGACGAGTTTGCAACATAACCAACACTTCTGCTTACGTTCGTGTAGCGCCTGATAGCGGTGGCGTTCAAGCCTGACCGGACCTGCAGCTGCCTGGACACTCGCACAGCCCACATCTTGATGGTCCTGCTAAAAACCAACCTCAACACACACAATCAACGACGGAGAACTGATCCTCCCAGCAAACACCACTACACGACCAACTAACTTCACACCACCTCAGCGCGCAGCTCCAGTCGCTCAACACACACAAGTACACTCACGCTCGGTGCGAGCCACTACAACAACTTATGCAGTACGCCAAACACTATGACAGACACAGAGACTGCTGCTTGACCTTGAGCTTCACCTTGATCTCAGCATGCCCGTGGATATGCTTGTGGTCCGCTGCAAGGCAGGCAGCAAAGCAGGTAAGCTCGCCGCCTCAATTGCTGACGTGTGCCGCGAGATCCTGACCTGGCTGGGGATGCGCTACTACTGCACGTAAGCAGCACGGATATCCAAGATCTCTACTGCCGATATCACTTTTATTGCGGCTCAAGGAGGCCCTTCAAAGACTTACCGATATCACCGCCTGTAGTGGATACGATACGATGCGCGATTGCAAATTACGTAACTCGGCTGGTTACAGCCTGCCAACAGGTGCGTGACGCCACCCTTGCTGACATCCACAATCAGTGGCGTTCTTGAACCAACTGGTTCAATGAACCCTTTACTACGGACCGCAACTTACGATACATACTGCTTCTAAGATTTTGTGTTCGCTTAAAAGACCGTAGTTGATGCGTGGTCCTATATGCGAAACCGGCGGCTCCGCTCTTCGAACGCTTTGATACAAGCATACATGCGTTAAAAGGCACGCGCGGTTGCCTTTTGCTCAGCAATTTGCTAATTCAAGCCCTTGATCAGCCTGATGGAAGGCTGAGATACGGGATCTGCCCAAGTGGCTGTGAACTACGTTGTTCCGTCTGAGGCTTTCATTGGGGGAAGCAGCACACCACACTGCCAACAAATAATTGCTTGCTGGCAGACGCGGTGGTGGTCTGCCAGGTGGCAGGGATGAGTGCGGCGGCGGCGGGGTCGGTGGCTACAGGCGGGAGCAGCTTGCGGTGGGAGGCGTCGTCGTTGTCGCAGACGGCTAGCAGATCTAAATTGCAGAAGCCCAGGCCAGGTTCCATGGAGGGCTGCAGCGCCAGGTTCCCTGCGCTCAGGGCGGCGGTAAGGAGAGGTCATGCCGCTCAGGCAGCCGCTGCCGCCGCAGGCGTGAATGTGCTCACGGCGGATGCCAAGGAGGCCGTCAAACTCCCGCAGACGGAGGAGCTTGCTTCGGTAAGCCCACGGCTGCACACATGCTTCACCCCAGCAGCCAGTCGCTTACACGTGTGTGTTAACATGCATGCATGCATGCATGCATGCATTCTAATGCAACCAGAACGATGGCATCAATCTCCGTTGGTGCGAGTTTTTCTTTTGTGTCTTCAATAATATCACGCTGCTCAATGCGTGCTCAATCCATGCACATGGTTCGGTCATGTGACAGCATTGTCGTCCTAGAGTATGCAGCTTCAGGTCACTTCGCAAGCGAAGCAGCGCAGTAGGGTTTTTAGCCATTGCATGCTTCCTGCTCTGGATATTGAGCGCTAAACCTACGGCAGGTACTGCCGCCAGGCTACGATGAGGTGCCCAAGCCTCCACAAAAAGGCAGGCGTGCCGGTGTGCTGCTCCACCCAACCAGCTTGCCAGGCCCTCACGGCTCAGGAGATCTTGGGAAGGACGCGTTCCAGTTTGTTGACTGGTTGAAATCAGCGGGCGCTACTGTCTGGCAGGTGTGTGTCGGGTATAATCGTTGGTTGTGCTCTGCATTGCAAGTGCGCTTAACTCTTTATTGCTTGTTTTACATACAGGTGCTGCCTTTGGTGCCACCGGAGCGAATCGGTTGGTCGCCGTACTCTGGCACGGTAATGCAGTTTCATTCATCAGCATGTTCCGGCAAGCTTGCACACATTATGTCAATGCACACACATTACAGTTGAAGCTGTGAATGGAACGACGCTTACAACTGATTGACAGCTGCTGTGATATGCTTGCTCATGTTCTGTACCCTCCAGGATGCCAACAGTGGCAACACCCTTATGATCAGTCTGGAGAAGCTGGTTGAAGATGGTTTGTTGGACGCCTCAGACCTGCCTTCTGCAATGTGAGTGTGGCACACTGGCAGCTGTCAGTGTTTGCTGGTGTGCAATCAGCTCAGTGGTGCGCAAGTCTTAGCCATATCTGCTCGTGCAGACCTGTTAAGGATTGCGACTTCAATAACATTGCGGCATTCAAGGAGCCATTGCTTTTCAAGGTGAGAAACAGCATTGTCTGTTGCAGTTGTCTGTACACATGGTCAATTTTGTGCTGGACTTGAGGCAGTACCTGAAGTTCTGGCGCACATAGGCTGCCGCCAAATTGCTAACGCTGGGTGAGGAGTCTCAATTATTCCGGGAGTACAAGGCGTTCATCAGCGATCCAAAGATTTCAGGTGCGCATGCAACAAGACCATACTCTGACCGCTTGTGGCACGCAGCTTGGTTATGCACTTGATGCGCATGTGTGTGTACACCGGTTGTGACACAAGCCTACAACGTCATTCACGATAATGTATGCCAACTGTAGTGACAGTGGTTGTGTGCATGCAATGCAGCATGGCTGCCTGAGGCAGCACTTTTCTCTTCCATCGAGAACAAGTGGTTCCCTGGCAAGGACTGGTGGACCTGGCCTGAGGAGCTAAAGTTCAGGCAACCTGCTGCCATTGAAAATGCCAAGAACGAACTGGAGGCTGAGGTGCTCTCTTAACTGCATGCATACATACTTGCGAGTGTTGGATCGGTCAGAACATCGCAATTTTCTGCATGTGACCCGCGTGACGCTTCTGCAGATTGAGCAGTATATTGGTCTCCAATTCTTGTTCCAACACCAGTGGATGGCCTTGAAGAATTATGCCAACAGGTAGCTGTTGCGTGTGCGTGCAAACACACGCGCGCTTTTGCATGTGGGTGCATGCATTCTTGCGCATACCGCTGTGTGCGCGCGCATGTGGGTGTACATACACGTGTGAATGATAGCAGTGTATGTGCTTGCGATTGGAAAGCATCCCTGTAGTCAGCATTGCCACTTAACATCATGATGTGCACAGCAACGGCATCAGCATTGTTGGAGATATGCCAATTTATGTCGGAGGCCATTGCGCTGATGTATGGGGCAACCCGCACTTGTGGACGCTTGACAAGGACATGGCTCCGGAGTTTGTGAGCGGTGTCCCGCCTGATCTGTTCAGTGAGACGGGACAGCTGTGGGGGTCCCCTCTTTACAACTGGCCAGAGCACTCTAAGGAAGGGTGAGCAACTGTACATTGCTTATGCAGAAGAGACAAGCCCAGCATGTGTTTTGTACTTCAAAAGGCCTTGCCGCAGGCCATGTTTATTCAGAGTTGACAGTCACAAAGTCACTGAAGCTTGTTGATACGTCTAGCTGTTACCTACACAGGCGCTTGCATTGCCGCCCAAGTCAGTACTTAGCTTGGTTCAAGGTAACCGCATGGTTTGACATTCTTCTTTGCTTTGTGCAGGTACAAGTGGTGGTCAAGGCGACTGGGCCGAGCCATGGAACTGTACGACGAGCTGCGTATTGACCACTTCAGGGGTTTGGCGGCATACTACTCTGTTAAAGCAACGGAAGAGACTGCCATGCATGGCCAATGGCTGGTTGGTCCTCGAACAGAGTTTTTTGAATGTATCGCACGCGAGATTGGTGAAGTGAACATCATCGCTGAAGACCTGGTAAGTGGCTGCATGTATGTGTGCAACCATAGCCACAGCCGACGCAGTGCTGTAGAATGTAGCTAAGCCATCCATGATGTTTTGTTTTGTAGGGCATCATTACAGATGATGTGGTCGCGCTCCGGTTGGCAATTAATGCACCGGGCATGGAAGTGTTGCTGTTTGGTAAGCATTTAGCGCAGCAAGTCACAATCAGCATGAATTGCTGTTGCTTGCTCAATCGCTTATGCAATGTGTATTTTGCAGGCTTTGATGGTGATGCCAACAACATTCATCTTCCACACAACTACTATGAAAACAGCTTTGCATACCCTGGTACCCACGACAACGACACTGTGCTGGGCTGGTTTAAGGAGAAGGCCACCCCTGAAGCCAGGCAACAGGTACTGCGCGTCCAGCAGTCTATCTCGCGCAGCCAATCCTTCGCTGAACTAGCATGTCGCATCAAGTAATGGTCGCGTGACTAATCTTTAGCATGCGTCCTTTCCAGATCAAGGACTACATGAACACCAATGCCAACGATGTGTCGTTTGACTTCATCCGCGCCGTGGCTTCATCCGTTGCCAAGACCGTTGTTGCACAGATGCAGGATGTGATGTCCCTTGACAACTCAGCTCGCATGAACACGCCCGGCCGACAAGTAAGGGCGCTCACATAAACACCAAGACTTTTCTGTGAAGTGAAGCAGCCTCCAAACACAATGCACATGCTTATATTGTTATTGTGTCCTGCAGGCAGGCAACTGGGCTTGGCGCATTCCGAAGCAGTTGAAGGATCTAAAATTTGAAGCAGAGAGGTTCAGGAAGGTCTGCGAGTTGTACGACCGGCTGCCTGTGGAGGAGCAGGAGTAATTTGCCCGCATGCATTGGGTTTTGGTGTTGTCGGTGATATCGTCCGCATTGGCGATTTTTCTATGCTAGCTGGACAAGCCTGCTACATAGGTTGATTAGCACAGCATATACGCCCCTAGCTGGCTGTGCATGGCCGTTGCACTTATAGGATAAATTGTTGTTGTGATTGTTTATGGACACGCTGAGCGCGCAGGCTGGTGTTGTGACTGTGTGGTCATTTGTGGACAGACGCATCTGCCACATTTGGTAATGGTTGCTAACTCTGCAGGTTGATTAGGTGTGACAAGATTTTGAAGATGTGATGCATATCTTCTTTAGCTTATGTGAGTGTTGGGGGTGTACAGGCTGTGCAGTACAGCGGTCATGTCAGCTGGTGTGGCTGGTCCGGTGCGGCTGGCAGAGTAATGTGGTGGTATGGACCATACCATGTGATGTGTGCCACATGCTAGATACACGTGTACTTGTAACATCTTTTCCCCCTTCGCCCAAAGGTCCCTCCCCCCTGCACGCGGCCCCCCTCTCCCTGGACCTGCCTCCTTCACAATCCACCCATGCAAGGCGACTTCTTCACCCTAATGAGGAAGGTGTTTGTGGAACATGCAGTGTCCAGAAAATGTGAGAGGGGTATGTAAGGCCAAACTCGTTGAGGCCAGTATATATGCATTGTGCAATGCACCCGAAAAATGGTGCAAAATACGCTCAGTTGCGAGTGTAAACTAAGCGGGCATAACCATACGGCAAAGCAATACTTGGCGAACATATGGCACACACGGCATACCAGAACACCCCTTTTGTACAAGAAAATGATGATGAAATATAACTAATGGGACGGTTTGCACGGTAATAGTACATGTATTGTTTTTGCCTATGTATCTGTGTATACATGTAATATTAAGTGTGCTTGTTAGTACATGCTCGGCTTACCTTCGAAGGTAAGATATTTCTCCTCTCCTCCACTCCACTACCGTAGAGTTTGCAATAACTTCTAATTTAAAGCATAGCACGCTTGCACGCACGCATCAAACCCTTTTAGCCTAGCCTAGCTGAGCTTGGGAGATGGGGATGACTTCCGTGAGGATTGTGTGTGTTATTCCAGCATGCTCGTATGTAAGCCTATACTTTGTTATGCTTACTCGTAGTACGGAAGGCTAGGCTAACCTCTTGTGTTACTGACAAAGTACATACAATAGCCAAGCCCCTTGATGCTACCCTGCGCATACGCACATATGAAGCTCGCTTTATGCTATATTTGGATTGATAATGGCCAATAATCTGCTCATCAACTTGTTGCACGACTAGAGACGTTCACGTTGTTAGCCAAACTGTCAAGCAGCACTAGCTTAAAATTATAACACCATGTATGGGCAAATGCTCTGTGTGATGCATGACCATGCAGGCCGGCCAAAACAATTGTGTATGTCAGGCATTAATGATCAATTCATTGTGCATTAAAATAATACAGTGCAATGGTTACGACCATCATGGTTGTAAGTCCGGTCGTTCTGTCAAGTTGTTCACGCTTGCCACGCTTGGTAGTACATGTTGTGAGTTGTATAGTGCAAACTGCACAGTAATGGTGTACCTTATTAATACTACGATGAGCTCACATTCTGTCATCATGTGTGACATGACCAAGGCATCTAATACATAAGACTAATAAAGTTTTGCTTGTATGTTTGTATATAGGCTAATCAATATCACAGATGCAGTTGTGCACTCCAAAACAAACCGAAGGAAGAACCAACAAGGAAACAATCAAGGCTTGGGCAAGGGGATTAAGCGACATGCGTGCAACTAGCTATATGCATGCAAGATGGCGGGTAGGCATATATACACACCAACATCCAACCGACTGTTGATGCTTATAAGCAACATGCATGTGCTATTGAACTCCTGGTAACATCAGCAGTGTTTCATAATGATGAAGAACAATTAATCTGACAACATACAGTTGCATCATTGCAGCAACTTCTGCCAAGCAATATCATATTACAATTTTAACAGATTTGTTGTATGCGTAATATTAACACGCCAAAGCAAGTGCAACGACAACATGCGAACGTTGCATGCACCACCACTACCAACGCTTAAGGAGTGCATTGTATTGCAGCGGTTTAACTGTATTGCAATATTATAGGTATAATATTCAGTATATAACACAATACAATTATAGTATTATACTTAAAGTAGATAACAATGTGGAATTCCGCATTATCACTCTATATTGAAACGGAAGTGGAGTGGAGGGATATAATGTAATATGTATATGGTCACTCGCTTTGCATCCTTATTGGTAAAAAAATGCATGGTGAATTGATGAAGTCCGTCTATATTGCTGCTAGTAGCTAATTGAAACTACCTCCTTGAATAACTTCACACAACAAAAGACAATAGCAAAATGTATGAAGTTCTGGCCATTGCAGTACTTATCATCTTCGAGCAATGCAAGCAATACAATCTTGCAACTTCCAGCATTTCTCACACGGGCACGAGCCAACTGGTTGGTTCATCACCACACAATAGACTACTATGCAAAAAGCCTCGCGCAATGGGTTGTGGCTCTGATAGAGACATCCACTACACTTGGACTGGCAACTTTTTGCAACAAACAAAAAGTACAGGAGTGGAACTTCTGAGTTGTCCACGAAGAGTTAAAACATCAACCTTTACAAGCAGTTACTATTAATAACATGCCGCATACCGTTGCCCAGCAAAAGACGCTGCTGCTGCTCATTCCCTATTGTACATACAATACACAGTATACAATATTAACACTAGCCCTAACCACTCCGGTGGTTGCATGGCTTATGGTGTAGACTATCGCCATCTGAACGCCGCAGAACTGCACCATGTAGCTGGGAAGGAGTGCTGGCAACCAACTGCCATCTGATGGCAGTCTGCTGCAACAACCCTTCCAGGGTATGCAACCAAACCTAACGGTGCATACCTTCAACATAACACCGGGACACATGATTCTGATGTTGTCATAGCCGGGCGTGCTCTGGTGGTTGCATGCCATTGTGCATGACCGTGCTGGAAGGCGGATGCTGTGTGCGCTCTGGTTGTCCGGGCAAGGACAGTGGTGATGGCGGCTGCGTGTGTGCGAGTGAAGGTGGAAAAACCTGCTGCTGTAAATTATCATGTACCCCATCTCCTGCCAGGGGAGGGTCCACTTTGGCTACAAACGAGAGATTGCCTTTGAGAGGAGACTCTGACATGGTGCCATCTTCTCCTTTCCTTCGCCTCTTGCCTGAAAGCCAGAAACAATATCAACTTACACAGACAGCAAGGAACTTTGGCTGTTACAGCCACAGCTTTTCGTGTGAGCGACTTGAGGACCAAAACAACTGAAGCCAACCGGCGTAACTTTAACCAGTGATCAAGCTAATGAGCAAGGTTGGTGTTACTAAAACTTGCACATGCACTGCCCTATACATGGACAAACCTGTGCAGCGGTTGGCGCCTTTTTGAATAAGAACGCCTGTGGCCTTGGCCTGCTCAGCGACACGATAGGCTTCAGCAGCCTCCTCAGGCGTCACAAACCAACCGAGGTTGTACAACTTGTTTTGGGACCAGATCTGCGCCGTCCATTTCTGCTTTGCCTTATTGAAGGACGTCCCTTTGTACTTGGGACCATTGGCGGTAGCGCTGGCAGACTGCTTTGATGCTGATGCAAACCACAGATTTGAACAGTTGTAACAAACACCACAGTTGCAGACAGAATGCATAATGATGACATACCTTTGGACTCTCTTCTTCCTGCCGGCTTTTTCCCAGGCTCTTGAGCTGTTTTGGCAGGCTTCGCACTGCAGAAAGCAGTTGTATCATTCATGCAGCATGGTGGCCACAAGTGACGCAAGTCAAGTTGCATAAACCATAGCAATCGGAGCATACCTAGGGCGGTCGAATCTGTGACTTGGTGAAGATTGTTGTGATGCGGCAGAGGGCGCCTCTGCTGCTGCCGCCTGCGCAATCCTTTCTTCTTTTGCATGCAAGTCTCTCGCTAGCATGCCTACCCGAGACCGCTTTGCAACTGGCACCTGTGTCAGCGATGTATTAAGTGGAAGTGAACAAGCCGTTGCACCGACACCTGAGCACACCTCAATGTGTACCTGTACAGGAGATGGCTCAGCAGCAGCACCATTGGCTTTGGGTTCCATTGCCTGCGGTGATGATGCCTGCGGTGCGTGCGTGCTTTCACACGTGCTGCGCAGCCCTGCATACACTGAAGGCACGCCTACCGCGGGCTCTGCTGTGACATGAGCCACAGCAGTGGCATCCACAGCGGTGCGCTTTGCAAGCTCCTGCACAAGACGCATGAACTGAGTCACCACCATTCCACGCGCCGTCACAATGAGATGCTTTGCTGTCTGCTCAGTTTGGATCTGCGCAGCATGCATCTGCTATAGATGACAATTGTCATTGTGACGCGTGAAGTAGATAGTGTGTTATGCATGTGGCGATGTACATAACCCTCAAACCTGCAGCAGGTTGTTGTTGTCCTGTTGCAAGGCGCGCTTCTCGGCCTGCAACTGCTGCAGCTGTTGGTGTGCAGCCTGCAGCAGCTTGCTTGTTGCCGCGTGCGCAACGGTCATAGCTTGCAGCGCTCTCTCTGCTGCTTTCTTGTCCGCAAGCAATGCTGTAACCTGTTGCACGCTGAAGTTCATTGGAATAGTGTAGAGTCTTTGCATTGGGCAAGGCGGGCAGCAGCGACAGCAATGTAGCTGAACTTGGCGTGTGCATGCGCAAACCGGGGAGAAAGCAGTCATGAAGTGCACCTCTTGTTGTGCATTATGGAGCTCCGCTTCCAACTGCGCTAACGAGAAGCCAGCCTGCTGCCAATGACAAATGAGAACACCCTCGCACACGTATGCACTCACAACACTGTACCATTACTCACTGCCTGTGCCTAACTTGATACACTTGACGACTAGCAAACATGCATGCACATGCGGAACATGCATACACAACGACGCAGTGTGCTTACCAATTGGCCCAATTCGGTAGTTGTAATCAATACTCAACAAATGGAGAGCAACGAAGAAATGAGACTACGAGATACCACAATCTAAACCAAAAAAAATATAAGGCATGATGGCGGCAGCGGCCACCAACAGGGACAACACGTGTCAAACTACAAGCGATGTTCTGACTGAACGCTGACCAATATCAAGCCTCAGCGAGATGCTCAGCAGTAGTAAACTGACAAGATGGCTCCGAGGTGATAGAGCAACAGGCACTCGCAACGCTCCAAAAGTCAGTTTTCACCCTTAGAAGTATAGCATTACCACAGCAATAATCTTGTTGTCAGCTCCTGTAGCTCAAGATTGCTACAATACATAAGCACCAAAACATAAGGCGACATCTTCAAGCACCACGAAGCCGCAGCATGTGCTCAACACAGTAGGTGCAACTTTATCGACAGCTCACTTTGTTGCCGCCTAGCTGCTCATAGCAGCATGCGGCAGCGGGCGTATGCCACTAACATTCAGGGGCAGAATGAACGCAGGCTTACTGCAAGCTCCATACTTTGAGGAAGTAACAAGAAGCAAGTAACAAGTTCTACTCATGTTACATCAGCATTGTGCTGTTTGGTGATCCAATGCTTACCGACGGGTTTTCAGCGTCGTCAGCCATGTCGGCAGCTCCGGCTGCAGCAGCAGCTGCTGCGGCGCTGCGCCCCTCGGCCAGCATCCTCTCTGCCCAAGGTTTAGGGTCCAGAGTTTAGGTTTAGTGCTGAGTTAAGGCCGGGTTTAAGGTTTACTCTCTCTGTTAGTGTAGCTTTAGGTAACAACGCTACTGTAACGTGCGTCTTTGAAACAACTGTCCGGCGAAACTACGGCTGTTCACCTTCGTTTATTAGTTGCGGCCTAACGTCTGTGTTATGCGTTAGGTTCTGGAATTGTGTTAAGGTAGCGGTGGCGGCGGCGGCAGCGGTGCCTGAGCAGGCGGCGGACGCTGTGTGGGCGCTGGATTTGACGGGAGATTTGTAAGCAAACGCTGCGTAGGCGAGGAGGTCGACCGGTGGCGTTGCACGATGTCGTACGATGAGGTTGAGATTGAGGACATGGAGTGGGATGACGCAAGGCAGGCGTTCACGTACCCTTGCCCATGCGGAGACCTCTTTCAAATCACCAAAGTAAGCAGCTTGCCGGGAAGACTTGTAACAAGTTGAGGTTTGCTTGCAGGGCTCAAGCGGTACTATTGTCTGACTTTTGCTTAGCAGTGCAGCTCACCTCAGCTCAAGCGTTGGTAGCAGCAGAGTGCCTTCCCTGTTGAGCGTTCCGAATAGCAGCTTACCTGATTGCGAACAATTGTAAAGTCGGTTGTGCTGAGGTTACAGCCTTGCATGCAGTTGGCTAACGTAGTTCGTCAAGTGGTGCATTGCTGTGACTTTTGCAGGGAATTGCCTTGACATGTTGGTATGCTGAGTTGATACATCTCTTGTACAGTCACTAACAAGCCAATATCCACAGGAAGAGTTGAGAGCTGGCGAAGAGATTGCCCGGTGTCCGAGCTGCACACTTTACATCACAGTCATCTACAATCCGGTACGTGCAGTACCTTGAGACCAGTTGCTGTGTGTTGCAGTGCTGCTAGCATGCTTCTGCTTAGCAGCATACCATGTGCTGAGTGCGCTGTGCTCTCTGTTGCAGGAGGACTTTGATGATGAGCCTTCTGTCAAAGCTAACCAACCGCCGCCAGCTATTGCTGTTCACTAATAACTGGCTTTGCTGAGTTGGTGTCAATACTTCAGAGTTAGGGTTAGATGCTGGGATGTTCAGTTTTGGCGAGAGTAACGCAGTGAGTGGCGTGATTGACAGAGGGTAGTTCATAGACTGAGTACTGTTGAGAGTGCGTGTACTTTTGGTTTGCTGTTGTTGTGACCATATACTGTCGTGGTTTAGATATAAGATGCCTTGTTCTGCTGTTCTAGTAGCCAGGAGACGGGCAGTTGAGTCAGGCTGGGACGTGCATTTCACTTGCGCGTAGTAGTTTATACCAAAATTAGAGTTGCAGGTCAAACTGGAAATGGGTGTTGAGAGTGCGTCTACTTTTGGTTTGCTAGTTGTTGTGACCATACACTGTCGTGGTTTAGATAATATGCCTTGTTCTGCTGTTCTAGTAGCCAGAAGACGGGTAGTTGAGGCAGGCTGGGACGTGCATGTCACTTGCGCGTAGTAGTTTATACCAAAATTAGAGTTGCAGGTTAAACTGGATTTGGGGAATTCAAGGGTTGCAAACGGATACGATGAGGATGAGAAAAGACAATAAGTGAGATTGGTTTGATGGTTTGCGAGTTGTGTGATACAAGTCAATGTGCGATGGGGCATTTGTAGCTGTTGTTTTCAGCTCGCTGGCATGCATTGGTACTCAGAAATAGTTCTGTCTTAATATATATTATTGCAACATCAAGTTTACTAAACAAATTGGAGGCTCATTGTGGCTGCACATGCATTAGCAGCGTTGTTCTGATCATGAATCTTATCTGCAATGGTTACAACTTGGCAGGCGCTAGCAAGTGCATTATATACCTCTCACTCTATGAACATATGTACGTGGATGTCTATATCACCCCACTGAAAGTGTTGATTACTATTCGGCTGCGAAACCGCTGATGCATGTGATGTGTCAGGACATTTGCATCAAACATACAGACAGGGTGCTCACAGGAAAGATGTAGGTAGCATTCAAGTTGTCAAACAGCCAAATATACTAAGTTGTTGCCGTACATACAACGGAACACACTATGAACATGGAGCATGAATACGAACAGCAGCAACCACATCTAGTTGACAACAGCGACCTCAATCAAACAGCCCTGCAAACACAAGTTTGAGTCTGATTCCTAATAAGTCTAGCTGCTGGCGACATTGTTCTGGGGCTCCCCGTGCATGACGCTGCCGATGCGGATGGAAACGCCGTTGAGGTCGCGTACATACCCGCAGCGCTGACCCCACTTCTTGTCCTCGAGTGGCGCCACCGCAATGGCCCCAGCATTCACCGCGCGCTGATACAGACCCTCCACATCCTCACTCACCAAACTGAAACAGGGGAAGATAGTCAACCAAGCGCACACACACGCACAGGCACAGAGGCAGCGAAAGCCCTTACTTGAGCTCAACGTTGGGAGGGCGTTGTTGGACATCCTGGTGCTGGATGCCGCCGGCAAGGGTGGCCTCGCGCTGCTCGAATGGCGTGAATGCGATGGTGGTCTCACCTGAGTCCACTGTCCACAGACATCCAGAGGATAAGCATGCGCCGGCTGCAATGCACTTGTGCAACGACAACAACGATTACTCGCGCCACCTCGTTGCTTGAGTGCACAAACATGGCCTCTCTGTCTGTGGAGCATGCAGTTATGTGCATGCATGGCACTGTGGCTGCATGCGTGCACACTATCTTTCTTCAAATTGCACGAATGCACATAAGCGTGCCTTTCAGCCAGTAAGCATGCATGCAGTCACTCAACAGGCACAACAGGACGCGAAAGAGTCACCACCGCAAGTACGAGGGCATGCAATAGGACAGAGCAACTGCGCTGTTTCTTGCGTCTGATGAGCCCGTAAATTACTTGACATCAGATACTGGAGCTAGTCTGCATGCGAAGCGGGAATACTCATCAAGCGTCACACTTACGTTCTCCCCACATGCGTTTGGGGTCCATGAACTTGGTCTTCATGCCAAAGGCCTGGTTGTAGAACTCCAAGGACGCCTCCACGTTCTCTGTGTAAATAATGGTGTAGCCATACTTGGCCTGTGGCGCCGCCATGCTGCCGCTGTTCCTTCCGGACGAAGAGGTTGATGACGACAAGGAGGCAGACACTGTGGAGTACCGTAACCTCAAAGGCTTCACCGCCGCCCTGCCTAAGACCAACCGCAATCCCTGTGGCCTGAAGGCGACTGTGCCGACGGCGGCGACCGAGGAGAGCATTTAGGAGAACAGTAACAGCGTTGACAAGCTTTGCAGGTGAAGTCCCCACCCAAGCCCAACTGGAAGTGCGGAAAGCGTTTGGGACTTTAGCCGATGTGGCAAGATCATAGTTAAGCGCTCCTCCGCCAAAACGTAACTAGCAGTTGTGATATGCGAACTGTTTGCTAGTCATGTGGTTGAAATATTTGAATATCTGACAACCTTACAATTAGTGGCTAACCTGAACCGTGGTCGACGTGGCAATGAAGGATCTCCCGCCTCCTTTGCGGCGTCAGCGTTGTCGACAGCGCTGCGTCACGGTAACGCTACATCGCACCGGCGTTCCGGCACCAACGCTTTCAGCACCGAACCAGCCCCTTCGAGTTGCTTGCGCCGTCGATCTCAAGGCTGCACCATTTGACGGTGACACATTTGCCACCTGCCCCAGTGCTGTCTTTCACCTCTTTGCAGCTACTTTGCGATTTTTCTGTATGTTACCGTTGCCGCCTCTTTCAAATCTGCTGCCCGGGTGCAGAGCTTCTGTTCGCGTAATCCGCCCTTCTGCAGTGATTACTGCCACATTACACTGCGCGGCGCCTAGGCGGAAAGCTTTCAATTGTCACACGTGCCAATGCTATTTTCTTCCCGGCTTTTGGTTTTTGCGGTTTTGCTGCTTAGGGCTTAGCGGTTTGCTGCTTGTCCTGGGCGGCAGCGGCGGTGGCGGCTGCAGGAAGGGCGGCAGGGCGTTCTGTTGGGTGTTGTGGGGCTGTGTGTTGGAGCGTTGCAGTTTGCTGGTCGAGTTTCGTGTGAACGAGGGCGCTGGCCGATGGGCTGAGGGAAAGCAAGGACAGGGAGACCTAGCTTACGTGCACAATGCCGGAGTCATGGGTGAGCACATCACCACTTGTGCAAGCACTATTATAGTTGGAAAGCTCTCAACACTCACAAGTAGGACAAGCAACGAGACAGCTGTTACGGTCCTCTTGATAGATGTATTGTTTGCTTGCGCTGCTGTAATTAGGCATGCTAGACGCCAAATGAGCTGTTGCGGAATGTGCTACAAGTTGCTACTTGATACAACACACATCTACGATAGGTAATCTGGTTCGTCCCTCCAAGTAGGGTTGCACTTGTAGTTTGCACACTCTGTTTCAAGGTTTGGACTGTGCTAGGCTGTCTGAGAAGGGAGGCAAGTTCGGATGACGCCCTTATGTCGTCGTTGCGTCGAGTGTTTGCAACAGTGTTTGCAACACATATCGTACTATCAGAGTTCTGTAGTTGCGTTGAACGATGGGTTCACCTTCACCATGATGTACCTCAGATCTATGTTTGTGTTGAAAACAGATCATCTAGTCTTACAAGCATGTAGTCACGGTGTTGCACGAGCTGTCAGTGCATGCATGTTAGCTTCACTCATAGCAGGCGTATTGTAGCGGACGTGAAGCTTACCGATAACGATGATTGTGTTGCTGCTGAAGCTTGGGTTTTGCACGCCAGTTGGTATTTATGTGACAGCTAATTGGTAGAGAGCACATGCACTTGTCTGGTTACATACTTGTGTAGGTAGGTTTAAAAGTCATTCCAGCAAGTCGTTGTTTAGACCTCCTGTGCACTGTGAGTTCAATGCAGCAGTTACAGCAATGCACCACACGTAGTGAGGTCATTGACGTGTTGCTTATGCCTTGATGCAGAGCGGGTATCCAACACTTGTACACGAGGCGCCCTCCCATGTATCGCGCCCATCATCAGCCAAAGCGGTGAGCACCAGACTTTGAGCAGCGTGTACGTATTCTGGCGGTTGATTGCACGCATCAGTTGAACAACATTTGCAGTGCTCGCAGGCGCCAGAGCTCCCACTGCCCCCAGCAGGCGACGCAGAGCGTGCTCGACCGGGTACTGGTTCTGCATGGGGTGACAGGGGAGCAGCCCATCATGCTCGGCGGCGCTCAACTGTAAGCACAGAGATACCAGCAGCATAATTGAGTGCCTGCATGAATGCATGCACTGCTCGTTCGACTCAAGCACAAAACTTGATTGAGTGCTGGTGACATGTCAGTCAATATTACTGCGGGCAGTTCCTTGCTTGTGAATTAGACAGCGTTGTCATTGCCACTTGTTTTATATGCGTGCATGGACATCATGAACAGCGGTCTGCTTGTAGGCTGATGCAAGGTGGCCAAGCACAGCTCCTTCAGCCCCACCCATGCCACATGCCGAGGGACTAGATGGCGCTACCATTACGCGGCCACAATCAACCAGTAGCTTAGCTTACAGGTAACCTGGTGCTTGCAATCATTGTGATGTGGCAGATCGTAATATCTACATTATCTGCAGTGATAGGGGAGAAAGTCCGAGCACTTCAGCACGGCATTATCCTAGGATGAGCGATGAAGACCGACAGCCATCCACACAAGCAATGCCAGCAAAGTATGCACGTTGTAGTATCCGTGGCTCCCCTCTTTGTTCCTAGCGCATCTTCGTGTGGTATGCATGGGTGTGGCGGCTGATATTGACTAATTACAGGTTGGACCTGGCATGGCCAACGATGGTAGCATATGACGCAGCGCTGCGCCTGTGCTTGTATGCCAAGGCAAAGGATCCTCAACCACAAGAACCTGATCAGTTGTTACATAATGGTGGCGAGCTCTTGCGTTCTGCGTTTGGGTAGGCAACGTTTGCAGTGTTGTGTGAGATGATGTCACTTGCCGTGGGCATGGGCGGTTGTTCTTGTTGCATATCGCTGAAACCAAGTGCAGGTTGCAGGAGTATCTGCTGCAACCAGGGGGAGGCAATGCTGTCCAAGGCAATGTGGCACCTTCAGCACCACTAATGTTCAGCGGAAGCATTGTGGAGACTGGTCAAAAGGAAGAGACAGACAAGTGCAAGTTGCGGGTTCAGGTCAGCTTTTGATGACTAAAAAGAGACAAATCCGCCGCATAGAAAGCAGCGCTGTAACGTTTGCATGGTTGATTGGATAGATACGCAAGGCCAAAGGTTTTGTGCGAGGCAAGGACCGTCTGCGCCAGCTGCTTGGTGACAGCGAAGCAGGCCAAGCTGGCCTGGTGTGCCTGCTGAGGTTGAAAGGGTCGCATGCTGAGAAGCCGTTGCGAACACAACCTGGCAGTGGGGAGACAGTTATCCTGTAAGGAAGCTGCAGTATATCTGATCCATGACAAGTACAACTGTCTGCAGTACTATTGGTTCATTTGCTGATCATCGTTGTTGGCAAAACAGGGAGCTCACAGACAGTGAGAAGGGCGAGGAGTTGCACATACATGTTCAAGACAGCAAGAGCAGAGCGTGTGGTTCCATCCGCATCTCGTTGGAAACACTCGATGCGCCAAAGGCAAGTCGACTATGTCAATGCAGCAGCAAACTATTCAATGGAGCCTTGTGGACCCTCAGTGCAAAGCCTGATGCACACTTTGTGCACGCACAGGACAGGCAATGGTTTGACGTGCTGGACGAGAAGCATCAACCAGCAGGGAAGCTGCAGATATCGTTGTTTCTGCAACGGGTTCCCGTGGTCACATCTGAGGGTTCCGGAAGCTCTTCAGACGAGGTTGAAAACGCTGTCATCACTGAGGCAACCGCCTTCAACGTAGTGCTCGCCGCAGCATTTCATGCCAGCGGCCTGCGCCAACGCCAACTGGAGCTGCAGAGCCCGTGGAGTTGGCTCGTTTATGAGTTCATCAGCTGTTATGACGTGAGCGACGCCCATTTCCGATTGCGGTGAGAGCTGAGAAGGGTTTGGGTCAACATTGCAATGGTTGTGATTATGGTTACATGCTGGCCCGTGCTGCTTGGAGTGTTCCTGTGTCCATGTGGGTTGAGGGATACTCATTGCTCTTTGTTTTATGCAGGTCACTCTGGCATGTGTTGCGAGTGGCCACACCAACTATGGATTGTTTAGACACGGTGCTCGCCCATCTCACCCCACTCTTGCAGTATCAGAAAAGGAATAACCTGTCCAGTCAAGAACGGCGCACGCTTGCAGTGCTGAGAGAGCAGGTAAGAGTACTTACTCGTGCACACATAATTTGTGTATGGCAGCATGCCATTGACTGTAGCACCCCTCATACTCAACACTCGATGGTGAGGTCAACTTGTGCACCCCTGGCAGGTGGAACGCCTTGTTGCACATGCCTTTCATCACTACAAGTCTTTGAACGAAGAGGAGACATCGGGCCTGCTGGCGGATGGGCGAGTGCTTGCAAACAGGACGTCCCCCGCGCTGTTTCCGGCCGTGAAGCTGTTCTCGCTGCTGCACGAGTCTCTCGGCGACGAGGCTCAAATCAAGCTTGAAGGCCTGTTGCGCAGCGCGGTGCAGAAAAGGTGGCGCCGTCTCAGCGCCGAGTGCGATGAGCAGCAGGAAGAGAAGGACCTGAAAACAGCCCCGCTGGTACTCGCGTACAATCGCCACAGCAAGTTGTGCGCGCAGCTCGCGGTGGAGACCGAGCACGACTTACAGATACACGCCATGCACATACTCCCAAGCACTTTGGATCTTCCTCAGCTCGCCGCGGATATCTACATGAAAGAGATCGGCGCGAAGCTGAGGGCTTTCATGACCCGCAACCCGCCATCAGCACCGGCTGCGCATGTGACGGAGCTTCTCAACGCCGTTGGAGACTTGAACACCAAACTCCTTGCGTGGGGGATACGGGTGTCTGCGGACATTGAAGTCGAGAGCCTCTTTGGCAAGTACATTGAGAAATGGGTTCATGAAGCGCAGGACAGGTTGCTTGCATTTGTTGCAGCAAAGGCTGCAGAGCCCCATCCAAATGAAGTGATGGCCCCTACGGCCTTTGCTGAAGCTGTCTATGGTAAAATAAATGAGACGCTGGTCAACCTGGAGCCCGTCATGGCAAGGTGGCCAGCGAATGCGCCCGTGCTTGAGTCTGCCATATGTGAGGTCGAGCGGCACGTTATTTGTGGGCTGGAGCGCATGTGCGGTGCGCACATACCGAAGCGCAAGGACCCCCACAAGTCCCCCACGATGCTTGCCACTGCCAAACACCTGGCCAAGAAGACAAGAGAGCCAGTAATCTATTTAGTGCCACCCCCGGTAGGCCATGCTATGCTGACATATACTAAATGCATGCACGCACGCACGAGCACAAGCATGCATGCACTTTGACGACTGTTTCTGGGTGTGCATGTGTGGTCGCCGAAAAGCTTAACATTTCGCTGTTTCACCAGCTCGCGGGCATGATGAATGCATTGAAGCGTCTGCTTGATGGTCTGCGGCCTAGCGTGGAGACTCGCTTGCGAGCGTGGGCGAGGGCAGCAGAACGGGCGGGGCTTGCCCAGTCGGACAGAGCCTGCGGCGAACACCTTCTGGCAGTCACAGTTGAACTTAAGACCAAGTACAAGACTGCTGTGACAACCGTTGTCGACCGCCTGTCTGAAAATGTAAGCCCTGCTGTAGCAGTCATCATGCCAGCCCTGTTGTATGTTTTGACTGTTTGGATACACTATAAAACTACTGGGTACTGGGGTTCTAGCCGCGTGCTTGCACAATGTGTGCGTGTGTGTGTGCGTGCGTGTCTGTGTATCTGTGTGTCTGTGTCTGTGTATGTGCATACTACTGCGCGCACGCATATGTACCTGACCATTGTGATTTGCTTTCTCAGTTCCGTCAAGGTCGTCAGACATCTCTCAAACGCGTCCTCTCTGAGCGCGCATCCAACGGTACCAACTCGCCAGCTGAAATGCGCCAGCTGCTGCAGCCGCTCATTCGCCTGCTGGAGGAGGCGCTAGCATCCCTTGCAGAATTGCTCTCCGCGCGACTGTTTGCTACCATTGCCCGCGGGGTGTGGGACTACTTCGGGAGGGTGAGGCTTACTGATGTATTGAACTCATGCCCTTTTTGTACGATCACGACCTTCACGATCGTAGTCAGGCGCCCTGCCGACTGCACTAGGCTAGCGCTAGGCTAGTGCAGTCGGCAAGCCTCGTAATCAACAACAAAAGGTCAAACTCGGAGAGCCCCGGCACTCACGCCGGAATCTAATTCAACCCCCCCGCAATACATTTGTGTGGCAAGGGCTTGTGGCTGTGAGTGTGTGCATGCTGGTCCTTGTGGTTGGGACTGTGTGTTTTAGTCTCTCAATCTCAAATTTCATGTTCAGGAGGTGCTTCATTACTTGGAGGATGTGAAAGAAAACGTATCGTTTGTCAAGCGACAAACCGCTGCTGCAGCCATGGAGGTGCGGTGACCGAAACATTTTTTGCTGTCGACTGTTGTGTCTACATGATGGTGGTGGCATCTGGCATTGGCTTTGACATCAATCAAATACCTGATTGTTTTTGCAGTGTCTGGACAAGCGCATCACTGAAGCCATTCAGCGGCGATTGGGCGACAAAGGTCTTGAGAGGGACTTTACTCCGCCGCGCAGCGTGGAGGAGGCGAAGAGGCTGATGGCGCTCGACTCTGCGTGCAACTCTCCTCATGCATCATTCTCTCTGTACTGAGACTCAGCAAACTTGTTTTTTCCCCGCTGTGTAGAGACTCTAGATTCATGCACGTATCTGGCACATAGTTCGCGTAGGCGTTGTATGGGTAGCTGCTGTTGTACACAGCCGTTTGTAAAGAAGTCTGTTGAACTTCCACTAGCTGAAGCTAGTCAAATCAGATTGGACAGGTAGTCTTTTGAAGCAAAACCCACTGTTGATAATACTTAAAAATACCACTTCATGGTTCAATATGGCTGCTTCAGGTGTATACAGCCGATTGGCATGCCGCATTGCAATGTAGCGGTCTCTACTTGACTCTCAAGCACGGTTGCTGTCATAGATTGTTACAGTTGGCTGGAAGGTAAGGTTGCAATGTGTCTGCATGTTGACGACCTCTGTTGACAACATATGTGTGGGTATAGATTCACTGTAGCCAAAGAGGAGAAGTTGCAATGCATGGGAACAACAAAAGACACGCTGTGCTCCGGATGGTCACCAGGACAGCGTTGAGTACTAGCTGATGTATACTCAACTCATCAAGCTATTCCCTCCGCTTATTGTATACCCGCTGTCTAGTATCCGTCTCCATTATCGGCGCGGGTGCGAAAGCCAGCCCCACCACAACACCCGCGTGCAGCGCCAGCAGCAGCGCGGACGACGAGGGCGTGGACGGGAACACGTTCCAGCAGTACTCGACACCCAACATCACGCCGACCTTGCCCCACGAGGGGAGTGCATCAACCTTCCATAGCAGAAAAGGAAGCGTGTGGAAGTACCACGCGTAGAACTGGTAGTGCAGCGTGCGCGCAAAGACAATACCGATGAAGTTGCCCTCGAAGACGACGGCGGTGATGAAAGCGGGGCTGAGTGACTTTTGCCGTGTTGGATGAAGGAGGCTAGTGCGTATTGTCCTAAGAAGCCCGCCCTCACTCCTGTCATAACAAATTGGTAACGAGGAGCGAACTGGGACCTTGCGCATGGGATGCAACACGTTAACTTCATGCACATCAACTTGTGTTAGACATGTGACTGTGTGCAAAAGTTACAGTAAGCGGATGCTACCGCTGTGAACATACCAACATGCAACCTTACTCGTGTGCGCACAAACTGTTGCATACAGGCACCGATACACA
The DNA here is from genome assembly GCA_009103225.1 of Chlorokybus atmophyticus. Classification (NCBI taxonomy): domain Eukaryota; kingdom Viridiplantae; phylum Streptophyta; class Chlorokybophyceae; order Chlorokybales; family Chlorokybaceae; genus Chlorokybus; species Chlorokybus atmophyticus. The sequence goes on from RHPI01000797.1 coordinate 294,864, forward strand.
CATGTTCAAACGCGCACAAACTTGCAGAAACACTTCAGTCAAACAGCACAGGTTGTATCTTACATGGCTTAACAGATCCCACACAACACTCCACTCACCTCGTCCATCTCACGTGCGCGAACATCGCGAGGCACCCCAGGTGTCCCGCGAGCAGCCCCGCGGCGGTCGTCTTCGACAGGAACGCCTCCTCGGGCAGGAACTTGAGGTTGACGGACCAGCGGTGGACGAACACGCGACCGAACTCGAACGCGCGGGAGAGGTAGGAGAGGGGGTGGGAGGAGAGGAAGGGGAGGGCGACGAGGACCTGGTGTGTGTGTGTGTGTGTGTGCATGCGCATGTGTGCAGGTGCTGATGCAAGTGCTGTGTATTATGTGTATGTTCTTGAGTGCGTGTGCTTGTGCATATGCGTGCGGGCGCTTTCACACACGCATGCTATAGTGCATGCGCGCAAAGCATGTTGCATACACACCCCTACGCATGTCAATGCTATCAGTCAGTGTCAAGACCGCACCTGCACAACGCCTGCTGCACCTATGGCCACCACAGCCCCAACCACCCCGCTGCCGAGCACCAGCACGAGCAGCAGCGACGGCGCGAAGAGCAGCGCATTCATCTTGACGGACACGCCCAGGCTGAAGATCACGAGTGCCAGCACGGGTCTGATGATGCTATTGTTGGACTGTTGTTTTGAGGGAGGTGATGATATCATCAACACCAGGATGGATAGGTACACGAAGGCCATCCCCACGCCGTCGTTGAATAGACGGAGGATGAAGATTGAGTGAAGGCGCTTGGAGAGGCACAGCAGAGCTAACGCCCAGGGAGGCACCTATTGGAAAATGTGTGTGTGCGCGTGTGCACACATCACACACCACACACATATGCGTGGTTGATCGAGTGGTGAAGAGAGCATGAGTGCATACCGCTTTGCAGCGGATGTATATCATGAATACGGTCGCCAACTCAAAGATATACAGCGCGCTGAACAGAACCTGCGAGTAAGCGGGGGAGGCAGGCGGATCACTGTAAACTGAACATGCACTTGTAAAAGGGGGAGATATTGGCGCAGACGCGTTATTCATGTTCGTGACTGCATCTGCACGTGTGCGTGCATGCGTGTGGACGTGATCCTGCGTGTGCGCACGATCACGGTGCGGGTGTGGTTGAGTAAGCAAGTGCATGCGCTGGTGCACGCGTGCCTGTGTGTGCAATGTGTGTGTGTGTGTGTGTGTGCGCGCGCGCACGCATGCATGCATGCATGCGCAAGTGTGCCCCTGCCTGTGCGGATGCATGTGTGCGCGCGTACAAGTGCGTAAGTGTACGACACTGCAACATGATAATACTCACTTGGGCAGGGAACACTTGTCCTCCGGTGACATCCCTCAGCCACGCGTAGATATGCACGAAGCCCGCGGGGTACACGATCGGTCCCGTGCCCCCGCGGATCTTCGCGTAGTCGCGCTCGCCTTTGCTGTACTGCGCCACCTGGCCTTTCAACAACACACAAACAAGTTCACAAGTGGACTTCATGGGAATATAGTACCCGTCCGTCATCGAGTAACACAACATCTGGTAGTCGGTTTGTACCTGTGACATGTATGCTTCCCAATCAATCTCCGTGTCTGCGCGAGAAACCACAAGATAAACAACTTGACGTGAGCTTCGCAAAACCACAAAGCGTGATCTCTGCTGCTATAGCTGTGAGATCAAACGAAGCAACGGAAGCAGCTTAGCATCTGTGCTGTACGTGTACGCTGTGTGGGACGGACAGGCACTGACTCCAACCAACGTGCAGTCCCAGCAAGCACACAACCCCCTCCATACTGCCTCACATGGTACTCTCCACACGATCAGGCAGCACATCACCGCCTCCGCCACGCACAGCGCCGCCGCCACGGCAGCCCCTGCAGCCGCGTCCCCGGGGTCGCACAGACGCCTCCATGCGCCACGCAGCAGGGACTCCCTTCTGCCGCCGCCGCCGCCGCCGCCGCTGCCGCCGCCCAGGCGCCGGGCCATGGCGGGCAACTGTACGCGAAAGAGAAAGCCGAAGCTCTGAAGCTTTACTCAGTTGTGTATTGTCACGAAATTGGTTAGAGCGGTATCCTGCGCGCTTGCTACCACACCATTACTCCCTCGCATTGCCTCACGCCACCTCGCGCACCAGCATGCAGCATGCCCACCCCCCCAATGCGTGAGTTCAGTTTCCTACGTTGTACACACAATTGCACAATGGGGTTCCAGCACAGCGCCAGTCGCTCGCTACCCTGTCAGTGACGCCACACGCTCGCATCACAACCCCGTCACAGGTGCACGCATTCGCTCCGCCCCACCCAACGCCCGTATAGCCGCCACAACCATGCAGATGTGTGTGCACATGCGCGCGTGCGCACGGGATGCTCAGTATTCCAAGCTGTGGACCTGATGTTCGGCGTCGTGTGCGGTTATGTTATGCAAGGAGCAGCGCATGCGCACTCTGTCATTCCATGGCCATGCGCCATATGTGCGCACACACGCGTGTGCGTGCGCGCGCGCGTGCCCGTGTGTGACCTTTGCACGGGCTCAAGGAAGCACTCAACAAGCACTCGCGTACGAGAGAACATGCGCGCAACGCACGTGTATCTGACCGTTTGCACCAGCCGCGCAGCAGCAAGCAAGCAAACCCACCCTCACAACTTCTCGCCACATGCAGCGCGCAAGCAGGCACACATACAAGCAGGCACACGCACACACTGCTCCCTAGCAAAGGAAAACAACAAACGTCCACCATCGAGAGCAATTCGAACACCTCAGCTCAAGAAACCAAACCAACAACAGAACAATGCTGTCCAATTCCCACAGACAGCACGGTCTCCTCTTTTCCTGTCTGTCCTAAACAATACGCACTCTCCTCCCCACCCACCACTACGGCGCTTTGCTCTTTGTTGGTGCGCTTCTCCTCCACGTGCTTGCGAAACGTGGCGCGAGTGCTGCTGCGCCGATGAGGAAGAGCGACGCGACGGTGCGCACGTCGTACAGCTCGCGCAACGACTGCAACTCGCCGAGAGACGTGCCGGCCTGGGGGGGGGGGG
>RHPI01000797.1:298280-323049 GCA_009103225.1 Chlorokybus atmophyticus
GGGGGGGGGGGGGGGGGGGGAGTTGAACACAACCAACATGTTACACTCATCATTGAGTGAGTGGACACTGCGACCGTGGAGCAAGGGAGGCGTGGAGTGATGTAAGGAGTGGACCGTGTGCGTGTGCGAACATGGTGGACATGCATGCTGACGTATCGGGGTGCGCATGGTGTGCGCGTGTGTGCGTGTACGTGTACGCGTACATGTGCAAACATGTGGACATGCACGCCTACGTGCCTGCGTGCGTGCGTGCGTGCGTCAGCAACTAAGCGGCTGGCATGGAAAGGTATGAACGCGTACAGACAGACACGCATGCACGCACGCCGGCTCATGTGCGTGTGTGCGTGCACACCCTACAACGAATGACCACAATGACAGACGGCTGAAGTGAAGATGCTGCGCTATCGACGTAGCGCAACCACTATCAGGATCCCAACAACAACCCAGTCCACTCCTCCTCACCTTGCACGCCAGGAACGCCCCCGGCACGAGTCCAACTAGCGTCCCCGTCAGGAAGTGTCTGTAAGGTACGCCCACGATGGGCGACGCGACGTTGATGAAGGTGTTGGGCAGGAGGGGGGTGACGCGGAGGAAGAGCATGTAGGAGAACAGGGAGGAGTGGTGGCGGGAGACCTGGAGGGAGGAAGGGAGATATGTGCATGTGTGCTTCAATGTGTGCAAGTGTAAGTTGCCTGGGTACGCAGGTATATGCGCATGCGGGCACGCGCGAGCACACGTATGCGCATGGAGACACGACCACGCGTGTGCACGCACACGCACGCGCACACGCACGCGCGTGCATATGCACTATCACACACGCACGCCCGCGCACACCCACCCACCCATGCACGCACGTCTGCGTCCCATGCACCCACCCACAGGCACACAGACAACAGCAATGCACGCACCCATTCAAGCTCACCAACGCATCAGTGTATATTTACTACCACATCATCCGGTTGTGCGAACCAGTCCACAACACACACACACACACACACACCTCTTCGCTGAAGGTGGCGAGCCTGTTCGGCCACAGCCAGAAGGCGAGGGGCCTCCCGATGACGCGCGACATGGCGTAGCAGGCGGACGCGCCGCACGTGGCAGTCAACACCACGATCACAACGCCCTTCAACACGCCGAACAGGGCGCCTGGGAGTGAAGGGGTTGATGTGCGTGTGCGTGCGCGTTCGCGCGTGCATATGTTTAGGCGTGCAATTGTGCGCGTGTGCAGTTGGATCACACGCGCACGCACTGTGGGCACGTGCGTGCGTACGTATGCGCGTGCGTGCACACATGCGCGTGTGCAAGTCCGTGCGCGTGTTAGTTGTTGTGTACCGGCGAGGATGCTGAGGAAGATTGTGCCGGGGATTGCGAGGCATTGCATGAGCACGTACACGGAGAAGAAGCCCGCAATCACCTGCGAGGAGCGAAACACACACTCCGATTCAAGCACATACACACACAGCACGGTAACACTACTACTAAAATGCACCCGGGAGACGCCAACCACTCAATCATCTTGTGCACATTAGCGTGTACAGGCATGTGTAGCTTGCAGTACCCCCCCTCCACACAAAACTATGGCACAGTAAAACAGCAGGCGTGTTGTGTACACACACAGTACACCCTTTGCACCATCATTGCGTTGTGTTGGGTATCAGTGAGCGAGTGCAAGGCTAGTAGCGGTACAGGTACAAGCACACGCACACAAGCAACTCGCACAACTCCTCCATCGCACAAAAGAACAACTTGCGCACCGACTCTTTACACCCACAACACCTTTTCGAGCACGACACACCACCCGCAACAATCGGCGACACACATGGACACAGCAGCAAGACTTGACACCCCAAAGACAACAACAACAACAACAACAACGACAACGACAACAACACACCCACCTTCCCCTCGTACTCCCTGCAGTAGCCGTGCACGTACTCCCTGAGCTCCCTCAGCTCAACCAGGTCGCGCGGGACGGCGAGGCGGGAGCGGTCGAGGCCGGGGAGGGAGCGGGAGAGGAGGAAGAGGGAGGAGGAGGCGCCGAGCATCAGGAGGACTGCGGGTGGGTGGGTGAGAGAGCGTGTGCGTGTGCGCGTGCGTGCACCATGCGCATGCGCTTGCACGTGTGTGTATGCATGTGATCGCTGTTTGTACTTGTTCCAACCTAGCCTACTGCTGTTGGGCCTCCACTTTGGCAACTGTTACTGCTGTGTAAGTGAAGTCATATGCTACGGTACACACGTGCAACTGTCATCGTCACGCACAGCCTTCTCACAACCTCTCCCCCATGCAATGGGCGCCGCGACTCGCCGTGACATGTGTATGAAACATTATGCTTTGCAAAATGACTGCTGCATCAGCGAGTATCATCGGTTCGCATAGAGGCACTGAAATAACTAGATCATTGGTCATGTCATTCCTTATGCTTCTGGTTTTATGCTAGTTTAGCTGAATGTTGGTCACTCGACACATTGGCATAATCGTAGTTTTGAGACAACTTGGGACATAATCTCACGTATGCCGCTGCGGGTTTGTATTGTGTGCATATACATACCTGCAAAGATGGCTGCATGGTAGCCGCTGCGCGCAAGCGACTTGCTATTGTTGCTCCCAGACACACCTTCCGCCATGATGATATACTGGACGATGACAATGGACCAAAACTATCAAAGGAGATCCGAACAACAACTCAGACTTGCGTCCTGTGCTCTCCTCTCCCCTATCTATGCATCTTTTCACTCTCTCTAACTGACAGCCGCTGGAGTTGGTGGCGAGATAGATTGCTCCCACCAATTGAAAGACCGAACTGAAATCGTCTAACAATCAGCAGTGGGACCACCGCTACACTCTACAGTACCAGAACACCAACCAAATGAGATGAGCCCTGCTGCTGGAAGCGAACTGAGGTGGTGAGAGAGAGAAAACAGCAACACAACGGGCGTTTTGCAAGCCGCAAGCCGCTTGCTGCTTGCTGCTTTTGTTGAGCAGCCAAGCCAAGCCCACTGACTCCCTCACTGACTGACGCTTCACCTCCGTCTATGTGTATTCAATGTACATGCGCCTCGAGAGCAGCAAAACCACCCACCCAAACAACACCCCCCAACCGCTCTCTCTCTCGCTCTCTCATGCAAGCGCGGCACCAAGCAAATCACTGGGAAAATGGAATCACGCGCTTTGGAAGCGGAATATGCATGTGTGTGGGTTGGGTAACCCAAGTTGGGTCCCCTTCAACTTGGGTCGCGGGTACCGTTACGCGTTGAGGGACCCGCGGCGGCCCAGGACGAGGCCACGTCCGCTCTGCTGGCGGCGGCGGCGGCGGCGGCGAAGGTGGGGGTGGTGTGTTGGCGTTGCTGGGAGGGGAGAGTAGGGTGATGGTGGTGGTTTGAAGGATCATCAGACGGTAATGGTGCGGTGTGGCGTACTTTGGTATGTGGGGGAGGGGGGCTATTGTTGGACTGTTGTTTTGAGGGAGGTGATGATATCATCAACACCAGGATGGATAGGTACACGAAGGCCATCCCCACGCCGTCGTTGAATAGACGGAGGATGAAGATTGAGTGAAGGCGCTTGGAGAGGCACAGCAGAGCTAACGCCCAGGGAGGCACCTATTGGAAAATGTGTGTGTGCGCGTGTGCACACATCACACACCACACACATATGCGTGGTTGATCGAGTGGTGAAGAGAGCATGAGTNTGCGGATGTTGTCCAGGAGACTCCGCACAACTCAACAACACGTACCGCATCTCTCAAATATGTGAGTCTGTTAGCAAGAGTGCAAGGCGATACAAGTTTGTATTCGCACACTCCGAGCAACGTGGGTATGCCTACCAGCTGTGTTCAGACCGCGATGCACGCGCTCTGCTCGTGTAGCAAATGCAAAGGAAGCTCTCGGGTACGCTAAATGCGCACGAAATGTAAATTGTCACATAAGAACGTGCTCGACAACACATGCACAATGCGTATTGCATCAGAACATGATGACATGTGAAGGTGGTTGTTGTTTTCAAGATGGCCTGACACTTGCGGCGCGATCGGCAAAGGTAGGATATGGTGCGTGTTGCAGCACTGGCAGAACACACACCATGCAAGAGGCAGGGAGGGTCTGAATCCAATGCCATAACTTGAGGCCGGTTGAGATAAGCCTACCTTAAGAAGGTGTTGTACATACGCATTGCAAGTTTCCTCTATCTAACCTTGTACACATGTGTATCAGTGCAATCTTACATCTGTCGGCAGTCCCTCACCTGACTTCATGTGTTTCCGTGAACCGGCTCTGTGTACAATGGGACACAATGCATATGTGCCTCGCTGTTGCTGTGCACACGGAGAATCCTTTGCTTTTGCAGTCTGGCAATCTGGAGATCAGGTCTGTTGTTGACGTTGACGTTGACGTTGACGCGCTGGCACCCATATGTTTTGTTGATTCTTTGCCTTGCTTGGTGGTCGGTGTGGCACATTGCATATCGCAGTCTGTAGTCTGTTTATGTGCATGCACGTGCACATGTGCGTGTGCGTGTGCGTGTGCGTGTGCGTGTGCAGTTACGCGCGCATGTAGAACTTTATGTGGTCATTGTGTATTGTCGCTGTGCAGCAACAAGCTCATCTCTACGTCACTATCTTGACCGGCAGATTATGTTCATAAAGGCGCCCCAACAGCAGACTACAGTACCCCAAGCAAAGCGAACAGACCTTGACTGCATGATGCTGTGGATGGATATGTACCCGATCCGACGCAACAGCAGCCCTTCACTGCGTACTGCATGCAAGCGCACGCAGTCATACCACGCTGTGTGATGTATAGTAATCTTCACCATACCTGTACATATACACGCCAACATGATATAAGACCACCACTCTCCTATACAGACATCACCAATAAGTGTGTGTCACAAGTTCTCGAGTGACGGCTCGCTCATGGGCATCTTAATGAGCGCCGACAGCACGGGCGCCCCGCTGCCGCTGGCAGGGTTGAATAGTATCACCCGCAGGGAGTCCGCCGCTCCATCGGGGTCGAGGCTGTGGACTTCGAGCTGCAAGGCAACGAGTGTTTGTTGGGTTGTTGTTGTTCGCCCTGACACTGTGGTTTGTTGTACACTGTGGTGTGCGTCACGAAGGGTTGGTTGATGGCTGGGTGTGTTGCAACGAGGATGAGAATGCGTACCTCGAGGTGGTATAGCCGCCCCGGCACCAGCAGAGGCACCTGCGTGCAGGTAGCTAGTCAGCACGGGACATGGATTTGTTTACTTCTTTACGTGGATAGATGCACTCGGACATTTTGCGTGTGCACAAGCAGGCGCACACGCACACAAGCATGCGTACGCATACGCATATGTGTGTGTCCGCACGTACACGCACGCGTATGCGCATGCGCGCACACATAGGCTTGAACATGCGACCGCGCACGCACAAGTGCGCACACATACACGCCATAACGACGATTCACCAATAACCCTCACCTGCAAGTGCGGCCGCGGGCATTGATAGACAGCTGGATCATAGTGCGCCACGAGCCGCAGGTTCGGCACCGCCCTCGCCCCCGTGTTCTGGAACTGCAGCTTCAGCTTGAACAGCGGGCCCAAACCCAACACCTAACAGATGTGACAAAGTATGCTTTAGAAGCGGAACAACGTGACGTGGTTGTGGAGAGGAGGGAGTCTTATCGAAGTTGTGACCTGTGCGTTGAGCCTCACGGAGGCATTGGCCGCGTGCGAAACAGGCCCTTGCCCGTCCGTCAACACCTGCAGAGTTTGTGTATTACTCAAGTTACGCACACAGTCACACAATTACCACACGACTGTTGCAACAGTCTCCAAAAAAGACATCACACGTATACACATGTGTGACGGGTTGGTATTACCTTGTAGTACGCCCTCGCAGTGATGAGGCGAAGCTTGCACAAGTCCCTCTGAAAGGCCCTGTGCATGTCTGCAGGACCATCGACACATCATTCGTTCGACGCAGTACAAACATGTTGACACTCTTTTGCAAGAATGCCAACACCGAAAGGGCAGAAGACAAACCCAAAGACACACCTGCGGGCTGATCGGTCTCTCTTTTGGCCTGCTCGACCGCCAGCCGTGTCTTCTTCGGCACGTCCAATGGCACGTCCTGCTCCACGGGTGGACCACTAACACAACACAAGTCACCACCACCACCACCACCACCACCACTATGGTCACAGTAACAACAACATACCTGCTGGATGATGCGCCTTCGAGCTGGGCGTTGCGCGGGAGGATCTTGAGGACAAGGTGGCCGGAGGCGGTGGTGGTCGCCAGCGTGTGGTCCTCGCGGCCGACGCGACCGAAACGCAGCGCCATCACGGGGTCCTGCGAGGGGTCAACAAACCCAAAACATGATGTTGTACGTGCACACACATTCGCGCACGCGCCCACATATGTGCACATACCATGCGCGCACGCGCGCACACACACATGCACCCACCTATTTACACGTGGGCACGCACGCACACATTCCATCCATGGTCGCAGACACGCACACATCCGCATGTACACACGCCAGCGCGTACATGCACGCACGCTCGCTACTTGACCCATGTGTGCACTGAAGTGATGTGTTTCCTCTCTCTTACGGGGCAGTAGTGTAGTGAGAGCAGGTGCTTGTTGGTCTCGCTGTGCACGCGGACCTGACCGTTCGCCAGCGCCACCACCACGGCCTTCACCATCCGCTGCCTCTGCACGGACGCGCGGACACCATCATTGTTGTGGTGGTGGTGGTGGTGGTGGTGGTGGTGGTGGTGGTGGTGGTTAACATGAGTTTGATGGTACGTGCCTGCACGCTGAGGAGTTCCATGCACAGGATCGGGGCGGGGAAGTAGACCGAATACTGCTTCTTGCCCTGTTAGCACGCACCGATGCTAACAACGAGTGATGGTTACACGCGTGCACGCACATGCGCACACGCACAAGCATCATTGCCTCTGATTGTCTACAGCACTGCTGTACGTTGTGTTGATTCAAGCAATAAAGTCCAACCCACACTTGCCTTGAGGTGGTAGGAGTGCATGGCGCTGTTGATGCAGCCAACCACAACAGCCTGTATCCAACAAGCAGCTTATACATGACGACAAACATTCACTCCCAACACCATCACCATTGTTTGATAGCTTATGGCACACTTTGCTCAGCTGCTTCACGCCCCACACACACCTTTGCGGTGCGCACGAGGCCGCAGATCTGCACCTCGGGCTCGATGACAAGGCTCGTCACCTCGCCGTTCTGCCAGTTGATGATGCAAAGTGAGAGTTTTCACCATCTGCAACAAAAGTTAGAAGCAACACACACACAAACAAGACTCTTGCCTTGATGGTGTACACTTTGGCGTCACGACAGGCCACCACGATACGGTACTCCACATCAAGTACGCTGCATGTATGTACAACACCGGTGTTGTACATACATCCGCGACACAACAACACCAACTCCCGTAGGAGGCTATGTCTTACCCTGCTGCAGACAAGAACACGGGTACAGCCGGCAGCTTGATCTGAAAGGCAAGCAATGCAGAGTCAGCGGAGTGTCGATAGAGCCGTCAAATGTAAATAAAAGCAACGCACAACTATTGTCGTGAGTGAATGAAAAAGCACAAAACCACTCACTTTGTGTACTGCTGTGGTGGCTGCCGGGTCGAGTATCATGACGTGGCTGCTCTCCGTGCCAAACACCACGCACGACACCTGAGAGAGAATGAGCAAGATGAGGGCATGCACAACATTTACCACTTAACGCGCAAGGGTGAAGCTGTGTTGATTGCAAGGGGAAACAGCCAGTTCATCGATAGCATATAGGATGACAAAACTGTGAGGTGGTGACAGAAACTGAGTTGATGAGTATGCCAACTTGCGGAGTCGAATCACAAAGTCAAAACTGTCAATGTTGAGGTTGAGAAGTCATCAGCAATGCAACGAATGCGAGCGCTTACTGCGTCCGGGTCTTCGAGGCTCTTCTTTATCGAGTCCATGCACGTCACGCATGTCTGCAACGAAGCAGAGCAGATTTGACAAGTGTCTGCTAGACGCATGCAACAGCAGATCTAGTGACGATGGCATACCGTTTGGACGAGGGGCTCGCGTCGGACGGACTCAAACAACTGCACACGCGCTCCGCTCTGCGTGGAGCAGCACGTGTGTGTACTTGTAGGTGTGCTAAAGTGCGTGTGCACGTGCGTGCAAATGCGTGCGTGCGCGCGTGCGTGTGTGCGTGCGTGTGTGCGTATGCGTATGCGTGCGCGTGTGCGTGCACAGATATGTGTACATGCGCGTGGCTGGGCGCATATGTGTGCGTGTATGTGCATGTGTGTCAAAGCGCGTATACAAGACAACATTCTAGTACAACAGCCTCTTGGCTTACGTCTTCCAAAGCAAGCAAGTCGCACGAGCGCCACGTCAAGCCAACGCCCTTCTCCCTGCCCAAAAGCACAATCAGCTACCCAACATAAGGGACCTCAACAAGCAACACACATGTTGACATAACTTGCATTTGTCACCTTTGTCATATCAGCACCTGATTTTCTGCAACGCCTCAGCTGTTTGTGCCGCATCCAACCTCCCGCTGCTGGCCTGTGACCATACTTCCTCCTGCCGAACACAACAGCAACACTGTTGTTGCATGCAGCAACATGCATTCCACATACCCAACTTTACTACCTCACCTCGTTGGCGTTGGTGTCGACGGGTGGCAGAGCGTACTTGCAGAACGGTTTCGCGCGCTTGAAGACGTAGATGACGGAAGCGCAAGCGACGGCGACGCAGGCGTTGCGCGCCTGAGAGTGTCATTGTTGGTTTGTGTGGTGTGTGGGAGGGGGGGATGGGGTTGGAGGAGGGGTGGAAACGAACCTCGGGGTAGAAGGCTGTGACGGCTGTTGGGGAGGCGAGCAACCCAACCTGAAGCTCCAAGTCCGTGCCTGTTGATTTACATTGACATTGGCTACGACAGAAACCGTGTGTCGTCTGGACAACAAGATGCAGGCAGGAAGAGCAGCAGCAGAAGAGCGCGTATGTGCGTGTGCGCGCGCGTGTGAGTGTATGTGAGAATGCAAACGCGCATGTGTGCGTGTGCATGTACGTGTGCGTGTATGAGTGTGTGCGTGCATACCGCGCCAGATCTTGAGCGTGTTCGATGCATGATCTGCAGCAACCAGGCGGTAGTCCGCGTCCGAGAAGACATCCGCTGAGCACACGCACGCCTGCGTCGCTTTCACTCCAGCAACCTGCGTTGTTGCAACAACAACAACAACTTACTGATGGCTGAAGAGTGAGTGCACTCAGAACTGATTGGGTGAGTGAGTGAGTGGGTGGGTGATTGAGTGAAGTGCGGCCATTCAGTCGTTAAGAGGGTGGTATAGTAAGCCATCGCTCAATTGCTCGGTCTACGTTGAAAGCAAAAAGATGTTTCAAAGTAAGAGAACAGTTGTAAGAAGCATCACTTTACGCAGCAGCAGCAGCAAGCAGAGCATATCATTGCAAATAATGAAACTGAGAGCAACACGCAACTGCACTGGTGCCAACGTTTGATGTTGATGGAAGCGCACTAATCAAAACAGTAATATTTTCTTGAAACAAGTGAACCCTGATCCAAGGCCATCACTACGCCATACAGGGAAGCCACTCCAGCATGCAATGCAGTACCATGCCTCTCAAGCCAAATGCCATCATACCGGGTCGTGCCACGCGTCCAACCAGACGCTCCCGGGCGCCTTACCACCCTGATCCAATGCCCCGCCAGCCGCCGCAGCCGCCGCGGCAGCTGCAGCCGCCGCCACCGCCTCATCCATAGGCCTGGCAAAAAGCCTGGTGCTGCACTCTGGTTAGGCTTCCTGGTTAGAGAAGCAGTGCGATCATCGGTCTGCCACTAACCAAGCAACAACGGTTTGATGTAGATATCTATACTTTCGTCTGCTTGAAACCGCTGATATCCAAGCTGCTATACTACATAAGCTGGTTTGGAAAGTGTTACAAGTTGTACTGACTGACAACACTGACTTGCTTTACACGTGGCAGTCGTAGGGCGCGCGATGGCCGCCGGTGGCGGCGGCGGGGAGATGGCGGCGATGTCGGTGGGATTGTCGTCATGGTTGGGGGCTGCCGCTGCATCTAAGGGTTTGCGCTTGCCAGACAGGTCGCCGGCGCAGCGTCATAGGGATCGAGCCGCACGCATTGCCTGGCAATGCGTGCGGGTGTCGGCGGCCAAGTCCGGGTCGTCTTCGTCGCCGTCCTCCTCCTCCTCGTCCTCGGCGCCTTTACCTAGACAGGATATCCCGGCCGCCCCCGTGACGAGGGTGACGACCGCTCTGAGCGACACCATCCCGCCACCGCCGAGGGGCTACGCGACGCTGCCACCTTACGCCGTCCCCGTAGCTGGCGCCGTCGTCGCCATCCTCGCCGGCGTCGCCCTACTCCGGGGTAAGCAGGGGCGGCGGAGCAAGGACGATGATGAAGGTGGCGAAGGTGGTGTTGGCTCCATTGATGAGCTTGTGGACCGAGGACACCTCTCTGAGGATCGCAACCTCAGGTGCGAGCATGTCCTTCAACGTGCATGCATCATGCACATTGCGCAGTTGGGGTACGGTAAGGGTCAGTCTTTTGATTTTGGATTTTGCCTTGCCATCCCCATGGCCGTCCTACACGCTTGCATGCGTGCATTTCAGCGTGCATGTGCACGTGTGTGTCATTGAGTGTGTACGTGCGTGCATGGGCATGTGTGTGTATTGGCCCCCATTAAAGAATGCAAGTGAGATACGTCCATGACGTGCTTCAATCTTGTTGGCAGCACGCTTGTTGGCAGGGCTCGTGCGTGCACACATGGTTTGAGAGCAACACGCATGTACATGCCCCAAGACCAACATAACTCTCACTGTGTGTCTGTACTCGTGTACGTAGTGAGGCGTCTTCACCATCGCCGGCAGTATCGGCGTCGTCGCTGAAGAGCGTGTTAGACGTCCCGCCGCTGTCGCCAGATGAGGTCAAGGCCGGCCGTGCACGCCGAGCACGCACTCAATACGCGCAACCCGTCTTCGTGCGCGAGGGAGACCCCGTCCCTGAAGGTGAATACTGTTATTGGTATACTTACTAAGTAATGGTTTGTATGCAAACGCGCGTACACACACACGCACGCACGCACGCGCGCATGTGTGCCCGTGAGCGCACCCACGCACATGGCATACACACATTTGGCAAAGCTTATGAACAGGGGTACTTGCATGCATGCTCACGAAGTATGTTTGTGTGCATGCGCGCACACACACACACGCACTTAACAGCGCAATACTACACCATCAGGTGTGGATCCAGCAGTTGTCATGGAGATCCCGAGGGACCATCCGTTCTTTGCGGGCGCGGGAGCGGAGTTGTCTACCGAGGAGGAGGAGGTGCTGAGGCAGAGGCTCATGGCGCGACGGCCACCAAGGCAGCGCGTGAGGATCGAAGGGGATGCCGACTCGCCACTATCACAGGTATGTGGAATGTTGTTGTGCAACACGCGCAGCCACAAGACAGGAACTCACACAATGCGTGCACATGGTAACTCACATACGCGTGCACACGGGCGCACACAACGTCACCATGTGCCTTGCGTGCTGTTCTGTGCGATGTTTGATACACATGCTGCACATGCTCTGTTATCATGCAACTCAGTAACCAAGCAGCTTGCGTAGAATGGCGTGCAGACAGTCAGTCAAAGGCAAAATGTAGGCATAAACTTTGAATACTGAACTATTGTGTGCAAAGGCATCCAGCGAGAGGGAACGCATGGTGCAGGACTCCATCTCCAAGAAGCGCGAGAAGTACAGCGGGTTGTCGGACGAGGAGCGGTTAAACCCCAAGTTTGAGAAGCCCGTGTACATCGACCCTAAGTCCGACGGCGGCAACAACGACATACCCAACCCGAGGCGCGCGTCGTGACACGAGCAGCGTTGTTTAGGTTAAGACAGTACCCCTGGTGCATGTGTACGCTCAAAGTTTTGGTAAAAGTAGTCTGGTCAGGTAGGTGATGTAGTCAGGACATTACAGACAAGGTCGTTTTGGTTCAAGTTGTGGCACAGGCTCTCAAGGTGGTTTGGATGTCGTCACACAAACTCAGTCTGTTTGCAATGGTCCTGCAATGGATGCACGTCGTGCTGGACATGTTGCCTGGTCTTCGGGCACATCAGGTCGCGCACTTGTGCCTGCTGTTCACATGTCATGTTTGACGGTGTGCAACGCAATAACGGCGGCAATGATGCCATAAGTACACGCCATACAACGAAATGTACGAGTACAGCAATGCATCGCAGGGCACTGCAAACATCAGTTTTCGTGCCTGTGAGTGGGTGGGGCTTTGAGTGCACACTTCCGAAAGCCGCAGGCTTACAACTTTGATTGTTGCCTGCCAACTCGCCATCTCATGAGTGTTGGCTTTATGAAATTTCGATTAGTTACAAGGTGGCGAATTTCTGCAGTTGCCGCGAATGACACCAAGTCGCTGCTGGAAGCCTACGGAAGCAGCAATACGTATCACACACATGCACACACATAACGGTACACGACGCGACGTGCAAAGGCACCCCACAACATAGTCCTACATGAGCTCATGGTGTCTGCAAGCAAAAACAGATGCAGGAATGGTCCTATGCCAGCAAGAATGCAAAGAGTGCACATGGATGTTTGTCCACGCGCTCTGTGTAAAGTTGACAGGCACGCAGGATGTGCATGCCTGTGCGTGCACATGCATCCAGCTGCAGATACTGATAAGGGGGTGCACCATAAAATCACCAAGAATGAAAGCAGATCAACGAAGGGACACGATGATACATTACAACAGCAAGATCAACGTTGTTACCATATGCACGAACAGGTGCGCAGACATGTATGCACTACTTGCATCCGGGCTCGCCCTGCAGCTGTACATCACTCCTGAGCAAGCTGTTGGTGCGCGCACTAGCAAAAGAATAGGATTTACACCTATGTGCATGGACAACTTGGACCACACGTAAACCATCATATTGACATGCAGACCAACAGTTCAAGATGCACAGTGAGCGCGAACTTGCAATAAAGTAAAGGCTATCCGTTCACAACAACAGCGTTCCCATTGCACTGCAGGAGACAACCAACGATGATTACTCAAGCTGGTTTAACTGCCAATGTCGGCGAGGGCTTGTAAGCTTGGGGACCACCTGCAGTTGAAGGTAGACAACACACACTCGAAGAGAACAACAGAAACTTAGAAAAAGAGACAATTGCAACACAACCAACACACAAAGACGCACACAAACAGAAACTTGCTGTCCCACATTAACACCATGATGCTGGCACGCAACAGCCAGAGAGTATCAGATGAACATGGAGGCTGGCAACAGCAAGGCGCGCATAGCACATCAAATCGAACACAGCAATGCCAGAAGTGCAACAGCGATTAGCAACTAATCAACTTCAGTAACTGGCTTCAATGGCTGGGTTTCAGCGTTTTACACTAGATTCGGTCAGTCCGCAACCAATGCTCCTCCCAGAAACAAAGCACAGCTGGCTAATACATACCTCTCAACGCTTGCTTTACGCCATTCCTAGCGTGTGTATGACACCTTAAACAAACTGTCCTATGAGGACTGTTAGAAGAAAGCATATGCAATCAGCAGCACCCACGCAGGCAACTAAACAAGCAAAAGTGAAAGTGACAGCTTCCCAAAAATTGGTGGTGTTTAAAAAAACACCATTGACAGTGGGTCGGGCACGCCCACAGCAGGATTATGTGCGTCCTGCACACAGCAGCATCTTGCAGCAGCAAAAAGGAGCTCAGGCAGTCCAACTAAGCGCGCTCGCCACGGATGCGGCGTGCCAGCTGGACGTCCTTCGGCATGATTGTGACTCTCTTGGCATGGATGGCGCAGAGGTTGGTATCCTCAAACAGCCCCACCAGGTACGCCTCCGATGCCTCCTGCAGCGCCAGGACAGCCGAGCTCTGGAACCTCAAGTCGGTCTTGAAGTCCTGGGCTATCTCACGGACCAGACGCTGGAAGGGCAGCTTGCGGATGAGGAGCTCCGTGCTCTTCTGGTACTTGCGGATCTCACGCAGAGCGACTGTGCCGGGGCGGTAGCGGTGAGGCTTCTTGACGCCGCCCGTAGCAGGAGCGGACTTGCGGGCGGCCTTGGTGGCGAGCTGCTTGCGGGGAGCCTTGCCGCCGGTGCTCTTGCGGGCTGTCTGCTTGGTACGCGCCATCTCAACTGCTGACTCTCTCTACAAGCACAACACCGCCGCTGACGACAGCACCCACTACACCACCGACGATGACGAGCAGAACAGCTACAGGCACAGATAGCTGCAAGCTTAGACTGCCTCAACTTGTGGCTGAAGCAAGGCTTTATACTCAGCCGCCAGTTGCAAAATTGAAACGTTGGAATGTTAGGCGGGAGTTTGTGTGCTTTGAGGTTTCCGACCAATCAGCAGCGAGAGAAGCGGCAGAACCCGGCTCGAGAGGGTTGTAGGCCAACGGCTGAGTAAAAGTTTGCCGTAAATTCAATTTACTGAACTTGAACTTCGCGCTTGAATCAGCTCAGCTCAGCTGAGCACAGCCGCTGGTCACGAGATTCCTGAACCCAGATCACCCTTGAGTAAGTCGGTATATATAATTCATACGGTATACATGATACATAAATCACATAGCAAAAGTTATAATAAAACATTCCAGAAGTTTTGCACCAACATGACACGGACCCTACCCTGCACATCACGAGGACTGCAATGCAACGGAAACCTTGCATACGCGATGGTGTGATGCATTGCATTTTTATACTGATGAGTAAATTTTATTGTATAGCGTGCTGCAAATGGATGAATTGAAAGTCATGCATTCTCCATCAAACATAAGTGCCATGTGCTTCATTCACATGCAATGCGAATGTGTAAAGAGGTATTGTATAGCATTGCACCTTGCTTTGAGAGCCTTGTCGGTTGTGATGCCGTGTTGTACGAAGCATACTGCAACGAAGCATGTAATAGTTTACTTAAAGCCTTTGAATGTAGTGACAGAGGAAGCTCCGCGATAACTTGGCAGGGTTACGGGGCACACCCAAGGGGCCTTGATTGCTCTGTGAGGTATTAAGTCGTAAAGCAAAGTCGTGTCTCGAGGTTGTTAAAGATAAAACGAATCCAGTGTTTATGCTAGAGGTCGTGTCGGAGCCTCACATTTGTTGTTTATACTTGTGTATTCATATTTGCTGCTATGAATCATGATGCACTTGAGCCTACACAATGCGATCGCTTGCCTTGTATTGGTAGGTAGCTGTGCGCATTAATATAAATTTGATTAAGATAATGTATTCAATTTTTGCTATTGCTATGAATTGTGATGCATCTGAGCCTCCACACCTAGGTCACTTGCCTTGTATTGAGAGATCGCTGTGCTCATCTGATATTGGTTTGACTAAGGCAACACATCTTATTGATGGCCTCCTCTCCAGTACAGAGCCGGCTGCTGCCACCAGAGTTTCAAGCGTGTTGGCAGGTCCCCTACCTAACCTATGCACATCAGCAGCCAATCTTTGCATTTCAAGCTGCTGTGTCCATTTGAGCCGCCTACAGATTTTGATGTGCAACACCAGCTCAATTACAGCAGGGCACAACATGTATGCTAGCATAACCATTACTGCGCTTGGTTGCATACTAGTAAGAGGCTATGGCTAATACGCAGTAAACCAGCCATGTTACAGACTGAATAATCAAAGCACAAAGTTGCGTACCACCCTCATCTATGCCAGCTCTGCATCAATCCTCATGACGACCAACTTCCTGCACCAACAGTCCAGGTCAAGTCCAATGCTGCGCTCCACAAATACCAAAGTGCACAAGAGTGCATGCATTGTGGAAGGCACAAAAAGGGTGACGTGTGCGATGATCCCTCATGTTGCAAAGTTGTCAACAGCAGTTGTCAGCTAGAGCTAATATGCATATCAATAATCATTGGGATCATCTTCGCACAGGCACCATGCAAAATCCCAATACAGAGTACAGACCTGCAAGTTGTGGCCTCAGTGGTTTATGACTGCAGCTACCTGTCACACTGAATCTCGTCTGCCTGTTACACAAACCTGCTGACGCAACCTCGGTAAGAGCAAGCAAAATGACACTCTGCAAAACCTATTGTGCTCATGCAATGTCCACAATCGAGTCTGGTTCCTGAGCAGTTGGTTCAGCAGCCATCAGCCTCAGGACAAGTAACAATCCAAAATGGGCTGATGGCGTTAAAGGCGCTGCAGCTCAGAGGAACATACGCTGCTCGACTGAGGTTTCCTCTCGCACAGCTATGACTCGTGTACCATCCATAGCAAAAAGCCAACGGAATGGTGCTCTTAAGGACTGTGCGTTGCAACTACCGTGCACTTCTGCTGTGTGCACATGTCACATGTGAAAGCGCACTCACATGGTTTGCTTGCAGCCTCCTGCAGTCAACCGGCTGAAGGTCAGAACGGCCTTGCTTCCATTTACATGCTTCCCTGGGCTGTAGTCTACAGAAGCCACTTCATAGGGAGGCTTGCAGAACCCCTTTCGGCGATAAATATCTGCAAACGAGCACGAGATTGCTCAGCATCGATAGAATGTTGCCGTAAACCCGGATCAAGCTAACGGTAACTCTGAAAGCATGTGGCATGCCAAGGAGAAAAGAACAGAGGACATCACGACAGAACCATGTAAAACATCAAAAAATACGCTCACCATGTGCATGGTGGCAGCCATCCACGCAGCAACGTGTAAGCCTTTGGTGCGAGGCACACACTACCCGCCATGCAAGTCAGCTTGGCGCACCCTTTTCACTATAAGCAGGCGCGGCTCAAGACAGCTCTTCCAAGTCAGCCTACCTGCCTGACGCCCCAAACCAACTACATGACAGCAGCGGCAGCGGCGGGCCTCACTGCCGCCGCCGCCGCCGCCGCCGCCGCCGCCGCTAAACTTTGCGTGCTACACAGCGTTGTTGCGACAACGCTGCAGCTCACCCTTCCTGTTGCATGCGTCCACATCGCAAGAACGCTACCGACAACGCTGTCAACTGGCTCAGCATGGCGTCAGCGGCGGCGGCGGCGCAAGCGGTGGCCGGCTCGGCTGCTGTTAGACCAGCTCTGCAGCCGCGGAGAGTGCATGCTTCTCCGGTGCAGCTGGTACAGCCCCGCAGGAGCTTGGTGCTGCAGCAGCGCAATGGTGGTCGGTTGCTGGTCAGGGCAGGCGGTGAAGAGGCCAACCACTTTCAGGAAGAGAGATTTGTTTCTGTGCAGGATGTACTGAAAGAGGTGAGCGGAGTTTGTGAGATGCACATCACTTCACTTTGTGTTGCGGGGCATGCACGAACACAAGTTTGTTTGGTTGGGTTGGTGTCCGACACCTCTGTGCGGACAATGCAGGCCAGTCAAAGCCATGCTGGCGACTTTGTATTCGAGGAGGCTGATGATGACGATGAAGAAAGCAGCGAGGTGGCCACTTCACCAGGTAAACTGCACCATTTGGTGGTTAGGGCAAGGGTGCAGCTTCTGCTATAACGGCCAAGCTCAGTGTCAGTCTTGCACTGCTATCCCAATAGCCCTATGCATCCTTGTTGGAGCTCTACGGAGGATGCATGGCACTTGAGCACTGGATTTAAGCTACCATATCTTGTTGTTGCAACGGTGGTTGTTGCTCAACACGGGTCGACAGGTTTTGCTAATTGTACGAGCAATATCTGATTGCATGTTTTCAGTCGGCATGCACGAGTTATAGTCAGAAAACAGGAACCGTGACTTTGACAGCAAAGCTTACGGGACGGTGCTGTGCAGGCGTTTCTATGCCGTCCGCAAGCACCGTCGATACAGTTTTGTCAGCATATGAGAAGGCTGACCCAGGTATGGCTTGTTGCTTTGTGCATGCACCATTTAAGCCTAGACAGACTCTGTATAGGCTTGCACAATTGGTTGCCTGACTCTTTTCAATGCCAGTCCCGATGAAGAACATGACTGTGCAAGAGTTGCAAGAGCTTCGCGCAGTAATGGACCACGAGGATGATGAGTCGCCTTACTTGATTGATGTGCGAACACCAGAAGAGTATGCCAACGGGTAAGGCACTCTGGGCTTGGATTGTTACACAACCTAGACAACTTATTACTCACAGCTTGTCAACCATGACAAGCCCGTGTATGGTACATGTACGCGGTTCACAACACCATTCACGCAGCTGCTGTGACAGTACTGCTGCGCTAAGCAGTCAACACTTACAGCATGACGCTGTACTGCAGGCATGTGCCAGGCGCAGACAATCTCCCTTTGCAACAGCTGGAGTACCTGGCAGATGTAGCGGAGAACAAGGAGAAGTTGCATTCGAGGCCGGTACACGTCATTTGTCAAGCAGGTATCCGCAGCGTCAAGGCCTCCAACATCCTTATCCAAAAAGATTGCAATGATGTAACAAACATACTGGGGGGCACGGGGGCATGGGTTCAGGCTGGTTTTGAAGTAGAGAAGTAAGGCGATAACAATTGTGGCCACAATGCCATGTGGATATACAGTTTTGTTAGCAACTATGATGGACGCCAATGGGATGGACGGTGATTCCTTAGCCATTCACCGTGATGACGCCCGCAAGGTCGCAAGTTACTAGTTGCGTTTCAGGCCACATTTTCTTTTTCAAGTTGCAAGCAAGCCGAGCAAGAGAAGCTTGCCGTTCGCAAGTTATTTCGCCTTACTCACATGTTAACACTAATGCTAGGGATGTGCACGCTTAAGTGCAGTAACATCCCTAGTACTAGGCGTTGTAAAGTAGGCCGTGTATAAAAGGGCGTAGAGTTAGAGCGACTCTTTACGTGCTGTACACACCCAAGTTTGCAGTGGCATGCATGACATCATAAAGCCAAGCATCAGGTGTGCGTAAACATGCTCAGTGTGAAGCACGCCCGTGATACTCACAGCTAAAAAGCAAACCAATCAGCTGCAAACATACAAACACGATAAGCATAGACGGGCTGGCCTAAGCCTATAGCAAACACTTTCAACGTTATCACCAGATGTTGGCGAGCTTGCTGCTTGTGCAGCCCGCCACCCACACCAGAGGTTGCTGGCTGCTGCGTGCATAGGGTATGAGTCATTTGTCATACATGCGCTCAGTCTGTGCACACACACAGACCAACGCCCATGTGGGCAGGTGATTACCAACTGCATATTGACTGCTGCATGTCTAACGGGGTAGAGGCAGTAGATTAGCGTGCTAGTAGTAGCCCGGTGGTCAACAAATTGTCATTTGTACGACACCTTGCATGTGTTGCTGCGTGCTGACTGAACTACACGTTATGCATGCGCATGCATGTCCTGCATTTGATGTACACGTTATGCATGCGCATGCATGTCCTGCATTTGATGTACACACATACACGCACTACCAAAGCATATCCAGCCAGCCAGCACAGCGCCACATTTACATTACACCCGAGGCCATCACACTGGCTTATTCTATGTGCAATGCAAATGCCGTGAAGGAGGAGCCAGCAGCAGCAGGCAGCAGCAGCAAGTAACACCAACCAACTTGAGTGCACAAGTGTGCATGTTGTATGAGCGTGACACTACTTGCATGTAATATGCATGCGCCACCCCACATCGCATTTTGTGTACCCACAACCACCCCCCTGCGCACCTGAATGCGAATGACACTGAGCAGACTGCCTTGTGGGTAACTGCAGTGCAGCGCCGTTAGATATGTAGGGTTTTACGAATGGTTACGTATAAGGTGCAAACGAGGGGTCCCCAGTATGAGTTGCAAGCCGACGCATGTGTATGTCTGCTGGTGCCGTGTGACACAGCAATGACATGCAGACGACATGTATTGTGCAATACCGTATTTGCCCGGATAGAAGCCCCCCCTTTTTACAGAAGCCCACACCTTCAATCAAGGGGGCTTGTATTCGGGGGGGGCTTCTATTGGAAAAGGGGGGCTTCTACTCGGCGCAAGTTACGCTGTCAATTGGCTGAGTCGCGCGCGTTAAGCGTAATCCGACACTTGACGCGCG
Source organism: Chlorokybus atmophyticus (assembly GCA_009103225.1). Classification (NCBI taxonomy): domain Eukaryota; kingdom Viridiplantae; phylum Streptophyta; class Chlorokybophyceae; order Chlorokybales; family Chlorokybaceae; genus Chlorokybus; species Chlorokybus atmophyticus. The sequence continues at coordinate 318,290 of RHPI01000797.1, forward strand.
CGAGTCCCACGCAGGACAGCGTAATTCACGCGCGTCAAGCGTAACCCAGGCAGCACAACGCGGGCCATTGAGTCATGTGGGGGCTTGTAAACGGTCGGGGGGGCTTGTAGGTGATGACATAAGCCCCCCACCCTTTTTTGCCAGGTCGGGGCTTGTATTCGGGGGGGCTTGTATCCGGGCAAATACGGTAGTGTGTTCGTTCTTGCATTCTTCATACATGCAAAATTTCGTTCACGGCAGTGCACGACGAGTCCATTGTGCTGGATTCATTTCAGGACTCACATTGGGACGTATTGCTATTTGTACATACAATCACGTGCTACATTTGGTCTTGTAACGTATTGTGTACATGATATTTATGGTAATGGGGTTGTTAAAAACACAAGAAGCGATACCTATACACATCATTATTTCTGAATGTGCTACACATAATATGATGTGTGCGAATTGCTAGTGCAATATCATAACCACATGGTGTGTGCATCTATTGCGTTGTAGATACTGAGATGCCATATTATTGTATTAGTAAAGTGCCCATACGGGGTATCGACTTTGTATGAATAACGTACTAGTTATTAATTATATGGTTGCATCATGCGGGCATGCATTACAACACAATACATACGCGTGTATGCAGGCATGCATTACAAGCAGTTATTGCATGCGGCAATAATGCGTGCACCAGAGGTAATCCCCGCTTTTTGCGGGTCATTTCGTACCGCGCGCCACCAGCAATTAACATTTTGGTGACGCGCGGTGCAATATCGCCCTATACTTGGGGCAAGGGCATGTTTCTGGCGGTGGGCCCAAACATGCGCGCATGCAAGAAGAATGCATTGCAACGTAATATATGCGCGCATATCCGCGCATGCATCTGCGTTGGGAGCCGCGGTGCACTATAAATATAATCATTGAATCTACCCCAACATTCTTTTGCGTATGGGGTAACCCCATGACATACTTTCAGCTAAGCGATCGACTTTCAATCCATAAAACAAGTGATAAGATTGGATTATCTGCTTTGTGCATTGAAGCTCTTATTAAAATTCCCGTACGCAACCACATGTCGTCCCATATTGCAGGACCTACAGTCAAGTCTCGTTAAGTGTATGTTCGATGAATACATAAATTTCGCCGTCATCGACGGCTTCATGGGTAATACCTGTGCGTTAAGAGCATATGCAATTATATATGAATAAGTGCATTTTATAAGATGCCTAACCTTTGGTGTGCTTATGCACTTATCAAGGCCTAACCACGTAATTTAAGGTTACGGTTACGCAATAAGCATACCATGCGCTTATGCCAAGTACATGCGCATGATACATGCGCTTGAAGCGGGTGTATAATTATTCACTTATTCACACGAGTGTGCATCAATGCGATACGTGCATACGCCCGATCCCGATGATTGCTTACTGAGGTTAGCCTGTAGCTGGTAGCAGAGACGTTTATAGACGGCTCGACACGGTCAGTAAGCCGTACAAACCGCGTCAATTCCAAGGTGCACCGACGCATTAGTTCAATTCAAAAAAGATGCAACGTTGCGCGGCTGGCATAAAGCTGGCTAGCATCTTGACTGAATGAATCCTGCACGTCGTACCCTTCTGAAGTCAATAGCGTTTTGGCATGCTGTTGCGTACAGCCTACGCGCGGCTACAACGCCATGACGAACGCTCCTTTGGTCCTAGTACCTAGGCCCTAGTTGCTAAGCCCTATGCTCGCAATAGGCCCTACGGTGGCCCGGAGCGCGTCGCAAATGGTGGTGGCAACTCGCCGCCCACCACTGCCCGAGCCAACTGCTGCAACAATGCTCTCCATCGAGAATGCAGCTTTGCGTCCTAGGCTGCTGTGTACCAAGCTGAGAGCTAATCAAGCAGAACAAACCACACAAAGCATAGAGTAACAATCAAGTACAGCTGGCATAGCTGAGCTGGGCGCAAAGCGACAAACAAGTGCAAGGTGCACCCGGTGCTGAGTTTAGCTTTAGCTTGAACGTTGAGCAAGGTGGGGGTCCCTCCATCATGGCAGCAGGGTGCATTCAAAGCAGCAAGCAGTGAGGCGGCATCAATCATAAGGGGCTCTTGTTCTCAAGCAGGCAAGCTGTCCAGAGGCCATTGGCCAAGCAACTTGTAGCAAGCACGGTGACGGTGGTCCTCCTCCTCCTGCTCCGCTTGTAACGGCTATGCTTAATGCTGGCAGTGTTTGAACGCTTCAAATAAGCAATGGCCTTGGCCATGGCCACTACCGCAGTGGCTTTCTTACTTGTGGCCTGGCCTGGCCCGGCCTGGCTTGCAACCATTGCAGTGGCCTGGTGCTTGAGTAGAAGCTATGGCTCCTCTTTCCAGACCAACGCCATGTTGCTGCATGATGCTGCTCGGGCTCCTCGCCTCCTGCCTCTCCTCGGCCTTGGCCACCGCAGCAACCCCCTCCTCCTCCGCTGCCTCCCAACGCAGCATCGACCCCAGGACGAGTCCGCCGCCTGTGGGCTGCGGATGGAATCTTGCTTGGAGCGATGAGTTTGAAGCCCCACTGGTAGAGCTGTTGTTGGTAGTGTTCTGGTGTTCGTGTTGCTGGTGTTGGTGTTGTTACTGTTGGTGCTGCTGTTGGTGTTGCATGCACAGCTGTACGCTGCTGCATTTTGGCCAAGCAACAGCTCCAAGCTGAGACGACCACACACGAGTCGTGCAAGTGTGGTCGGTGCTTAAACTCCTTGTGTTTGCTTGGGGTACAGCTTGACGGCAGTAAGTGGACGCCCAGTGTGGACTGCTGGGGCGGCGGCAATGGCGAAGCACAGTGCTACACCAGCAGAAACCAGAATGTCTGGGTTGACCAGGTAAGCTTTTAGCTGTGCTTAACTTCACAGATGGAGAGACCATACGTGCATGTGCCTTTGAATGGGTGGTAAGTCTTACTGTGCCTGCTCAGCAAGATTTGCAAAAGATAAGGCAGAGATTATTGGGTTGGGAAGAGTGCAAGCAATGCATTGTTATGGTTCTGACTGCAGTTGAAGCTCGTTGTCGTAGCAAGCCAGTTGTTGTTGAAAAGCCACAACAACTTGCCTTGTCGCCGTTGTCGTCGTCATCGTCATCATCGTCGTCGTCGTCGTTGTTGTTGTTGCTGTTGTTGTTGTGGTCGGAGTGGTGACCTTGCTCCTTGCTGCAGGAACAAGGCCACTTGGTGTTGACGGCCAGGCGCGAGCGCTACAGCACGGATGGCACGGGCTGCACCTCCAACCTTGGCTGCGCTGGCACCCGCGATGTAAGCAGCGCATGCAGAACTGTCTATCAACACGCACTGTCACAAACGCACCCTCAGTCACAAGCTCTATGTGTTTCTCAGTACACAAGTGGGAAGGTGACAACTGTTGACAAGGCTTCATGGCGCTATGGGCTGATAAGCGTGAGGGCTCGCATCCCGAAAGGGCAAGGACTGTGGCCAGCGGTGTGGATGATGCCGCAGACCAGCTCCGACTTCGATGGAGACGGCAAGTATGGTCCCTGGGCCGCCAGTGGTGAGATTGACATCCTTGAGACCACTGGCCACAGCACCGACACGGTCCAAGGCACAATATTCTACGGTGACAGCTGGCCTCGCCAGGCTTTTCGCACGTCCAGCAAGGTCAGTTCATTGATCGTCTGTGTTGGTGGTGGTGTGTTTGCAGTGGTGTGATGCTGAGTTGGTTGTGTGCATGTGTGCTCAGATTAAGCTCGCGTGCGTTGAGGACTTCTCGGAGGACTTCCATGTGTACTCCCTGGAGTGGGGAGAACGTAGCCTCACTTGGTTGGTTGACGGCACTGTCTACTTCACACAGGTGTGTCGCCGTGTACTTGTTCCAGCGGTGATGTTTGCAGTTGTGTTACTATGTTAACACATAAAACATATGTTGACACAACGCTGTTCTGTGCAGTCGTTAGACCGTGTGTTCACTGAGCCTGGTCAAATACCCCACTACACAGCCAAGGGCCAGCCATTTGATCAACCGTTCTACCTGCTTCTTAATGTTGCAAGTATGCACTCACACAACTTTGGCCTTGCAATCACCTTGCGTGCTGGTGCATATTGATGCTGTGGTGCAGTTGGCGGCGCTTATGGCGGGCCAGTCAACCCAGATGATGCGTGGAGCAGCCCTGAACTACGCATTGACTGGGTAACCACAATGTAATCATCTACATGCTTGTTGTTGCTTTTCTTGTTAATGGTATGACTCCAACGCTGCTTCACCCTTCACAGGTCAGAGTCTATCAGCGCCCGGACAACGCCTCTCCCACACCTTTTGACAACGGCCTTACTCTCAAGAGATGTTTTGGCCTGACTCAGAGCACAGCTGGCGCCGCTGTAGCTCCAAGCTGCAGAGCCAAGCCAAACCTTAGCCTGGTAAGGATGTCATGCTTATGTATATGACCAGATGCTAAACTGACTTCATATGTCGCACAGGCCACTATGTGCGGCGTGATCTCATGGACGTGCACTTACGGCGGGGTGTCCTGCGGGTCTCGTGCTGACTGTGGCAGCCCAAGCCTTGCCGCCAATCTCGACTGGGCTGTGAACACATACTACCTGGTGCACAAAGAAGCCCAGGGCGACGGTGCTTGCGTTTTCGGTGGTGCTGCTGAGACATACTATCCTCGGGTTGAATGTAAGTGGATCCTCTTCTCTGTGTAACATATATATGTAAGTGAGTGTACTCTATTATTGTATGCAAACTTTGTGTGCATGCATGCACGCCCGTTTGTCGGCCCGTGGCGGGGGGGGCGGGG
>RHPI01000797.1:323295-344704 GCA_009103225.1 Chlorokybus atmophyticus
GCAGTGTGTGCGTATGCGTGCGTCTTTGTTGGTAGCCCGCACTCCTGCTTTGTGCACGCATGCCAAGCCCATGCTACAATCATCAACTGTATGACTGTCTGTTTTCTGTGGATGCCCACACAGGTGGCACGCAAGGGACTCCACCAAGACCTGAGTCACCTCCATCCCCCTCAGGAGGTGTCCGCTACATCAACGTGAACTGCGGTGGGAGTTACCTCCGCGACTTTACGCTCACTCCTTGGAGTGGAGACCGCTATTATGAGGGGGGCCACCCGGGGCAGACCTGGCGGCCCATGACCAATTTTTGGAGGAGAGGCGGGCGCGAGTACCTTTTCCAGACCGAACGCTACGGCCGCCAGTTCAACTATAGGTGAGTAGTCAATGTAATTGTGTTGTGTTAACACGAGAACTTAGTGCTTGCAGTACGCTACATGTAGTACACTTCATTCGTCCAACTACAGGTTCCCCATACCGAGAGGGCAATACGACGTGCACCTGTACTTCGCGGAGTTCTACTGGTCTCGTGTGGGCCAGCGCGTGTTCGATGTGGCGATTGAAGGAGATGTTGTGCTGTCCAGACTCGACATAGTAAAGGCTGCGGGTGGTCCCTTTAGACCTTACATTGTCAAGTTCACGCCATGGGTTGAGGATGGCACGCTCAATGTGGACTTCAAGGGGATTCGTGACAATGCGAAGGTATCGGCCATTCGCATCATCCGCGTGAATTAGTTGACCCAGCTGGTCTCTGTAGACGCACAATTTTCATGTACATAGTATATTGCTTGCTAAGTTATGGTGTGTAAAGCGTGTGTAGTGTTGGCCAAGGTGAGACTGTGTATGTATGTAACACTGGCTGAAGGCGTAATGAGTATAGTAGTAGTAGTGAAGGTAAGATAATATTGATAGCGCAGGCCTTGCTGTAGCAAGTGGCCCTGCTGCAGTAGCTGCAACATTGCAGATGGTAATGCGTTTTCACTGAGGCACTGACTGTCAAGTGGCTGTGAGAACAAGCTTGTCTGTGGTTGATTGTTGGGTTGGTGCACATCACCAACCATCAACCGTGTGCCACAAGGGCGCGGGCAGGGCAGTGTTTCAGCGGACGGGAAAGGTAAATGGGTGTTGTTTGAAATTGCAAGTTTAATTGGCCATTGCTTAGTTGTACCGAATGGCTGCTTCTATATGCATGCGTCGCCACTCTCTATGGTCCGCCACAAAGTGAGCAAATGTGGCTGACTGATAGCTGTGTAAATGTTCCACGCCATAGATACTTTAGCCACGAGCATAGACGCACCGCCTACGTGTTAGTTTTGACACTGCGTCAGGGTGTTATATCGCTAGTGCAGAGAGTAGAAGGCAAGCTGACACGTGTAATCGACCGCCTTGACTAAGTAAACACAATCGCAATTGTTGGTTCTGTGGTGGTTCTACTGTTGGACATCGGTTCAATTTGCATGCTTACATGCGCATAAAGCTGCCCGAGCTGCTTGCTTGCTGTGACCAGAACAATGCAACAATGGCACACAACCCCAGCACACAGGTGCCAGGCAACCGACTTTCTGCAAATGCCATGGCGGGAGATGTGTGAAAAGAATCATTACAATGCAGCTTGTTCCACACTTGACGTGAACTTTAATGCGCGGCTGCAGCAACTGGCTCCTTTTTCTTGCCACCAAATGCCTTGAGCGCGCCGTATATGACGACTCCCCAACCCCCCAACACCAGGAATACAATCTGCAGAATGCACCGAAACAGTCAGAATGAGCAATCACATGCGCAAAGGTTTTCTATCAGTTGTTTGAGACAAGCGCCGACATGAACCAACAACATTGGTGCGTGCTGCATGCGCGACTGCACGTTAAGCGCAGTGCACTGTAGTCACAGTGCAGGTGTCTTTGTGTATTGAAAACTACAGCTTCACAGCAAATGGCCAAGAAACCAACAGCATAACAAGCCATTGTCATTTGCTTACGTGCTCTTCCTTCCATTTGGCTATCTGCGTCGGCGCCTCCCACGCGTTCACCTTTGGCTCCTCTCCCGCTTCTGAGAGTTCGGACAGCCAAGCAAAGGAGAGCAGTCAGTTTGGCATTTATCACAGGTGGCACATCCCAACAAGTGCGTTGGCCACCAGATCACACACACCCGCCAACCTGACATGTGAGCTTGCAATTGGCAACAATGCACCCTTGTAACAACGTATGCAGTCATGTGTGGGAATGTAGCATACTGGAGTGTACGGTGTCAGTGTGTCAAGTAACAGATGCTGCCCATAGTTGCACATGTATATGCGTAGGAAAAGTTGTTGTTGAGAATACAAACCATGATCTTGTAATGTACCTTACCCACTGCGTATATGGAACAAAGGCTGGTCTGCCATTTGGTGTCCATGCAAGACACTGACTTCAACACAGACAAAATATCAAATAACACAAAGCAACCGAAGGTGTACAACGTACCTCAGGCCGCATTGACATTGATGCAATGGACAGACTGTCGGGAATCGGTGTGAGATGAACAACAACATCTACAACAACAAAAACAACAATTCCAACTCAATATGTACCAGAACGACGTTTATTGACTTGAGTAGATCTAGGGGTTTCCTCACCTGTGGCATAGCGCCTGATGCCTCCTCTGGGTGCTTGCCCTATCCGTCCAGCAGCGGGCCTTCCCGCCGCCGCTGTCGCAGTAACACCACCCTGCCAGAGTGCTCGCCGCACCCCCGCCGCAAAAGCAGATGCCATGACCGCCGCCGCCGCCGATGGCGATGACAGCCTCTCTGGCAATGCGCAGGAAAATGGGAGTAGTAACGCGCAACAAATGTCGACAAACCCTAATAAACGCGGTTAAAGATGGTGGTTTGAGCTTTGACCATGCTAGCGCGTTCAATTCAGTCAATCGATGAATCATCATTTGGCCTTACAAGTCACTGATTCGCAATCAGAGTTTGAGTTGAGTCGATTCACTGAGGAGTAACCGCGGTTCAAGTGCTGCAGTGCATTGCTGCTCGCAGTAAATTTTTCGCGCCAAGATGGCGGCGGCGGCGGCGGCGGTGTTTTCAGCAGCGTGGCTGCAGGGGTGCGTGCTGTCTCCGGTACCGGTGCGTCGTGGGAGGTCTTCTCATAGAAGGAAACCATGTGGTTTGATTCGCTGCTCGGCTGGGCAGCCCTCCTCTTCCGGCGACAGCAGTGCCCTCACCACTGCGCTCAAGCGCAAGCAAGCCAGCGTTCAGGTTGAGCTGTCGAACTTCTATGAAAAGTCAATCTGTATACAATTGTGGAATAGAAACCAATTTGATACAAATAACCGCCTATTGGCTGTCTCACTCACTCTGTTAAGTTGTGTGCACTGTTTACTGCAAGGTTACTGCAAGGTGAATGCCCAGTCACTGCGGGCTTGTAGCTTTGTTGGTTCAGTCACGTATACACTTGTATACTTTCCTGTTATCGATTGTGGCAATGAGTCGGTGCTTGCTGCTTGCGCAGGCTACGCTGGCATCTTTGGGGTCGGAAGAAGCGCTGCAGATTAGGCTGGAACAGGTTCGGATGATGACAAGGTGTGCGTCCGGGCTGCTGCACATTACCATTGCTATACATGGCATATAGGTCACTGCTCATCATGCTCCGTTGTATGACACAACTTCAGCGGTCACGCTGGTCATGCCTGCACAGGGTACAAGACTGTGTCATAGCGTTGCATGTGGCATAATGTATGCTGTACATTTGTACACACCACATACATCGACCGCATTGCAGAGCAGTGCCATTGCATACGCCAATGCAATCGCACTGCTATCACGTGACCTCAAACATGCATGCCGGTGGGAAGAGGTGCTGACCTGACAGCTAACAACACTGTAAACGCTGTATTGTCGCTGCTTTAACAAAGCAGCGACAAAACAACTCCAAGAAGTTAGACAGCTTGTAACCAGACATGCTGTGGAAACTTTGCAGGCACGGGCGGGTCCCTCCCACAGGCTGGTAGACTTGATAGCGGAGAGGTCGCTGCAGGGCAGGACGGTGCTGGTTGTGGAGGCTTCGCGGCGGCACCGGGATGAGCCCTCCGAGGCCGTCGCGCAGCGATGCGCCGACTACTTGCGTTGGGGTGAGGTGTGGGTGCGCATCTAGCCTCGTGTGATGGCACTTGGACTTGGTGGTTGCGTAAAGGTTGTTGATGCCGGGTTGTGCTTTCACAGGTGCGGATGCAATTGTGCTGTGCACTGACGAGGAGAGCACAGCTGATGGAATGAAGGACCTTCGAGCTGTGTGTCGTGGTAAGTGAAGCGCCTGTCTTTACCTTGCCATTGGTTTTTATCTTTCCTCAATCTGTGCATGCATGCACGTGCGTGTGCGCGTGCATGCATGCCTAAAGGTGGGCGTACATGTGTGTGCATGTATGTATGCATGTGCGTGCATGTGCGTGTGTGCGTGCCTTTGGAGTGTATGTGCGTGTGCATGTCTCTGCGTACATATGTGTCTGTGAGTGTGCATGCTTGTCTGAAACTCCTCACTTGTTATGGGCAGCTGCACGTGGGAAGCCTGTGATCCGCCGAGACTGGATGCTGCACCCGATACAGGTATGCTACCATATGGTCGTCACCATGTCACATTGTCCCCATCTCTCGTGTGCACACATGCCAGACTCTTGCAGCCCGACGCAGGTGGTGGAGACCTCCGAGTGCGATGCTGTCGCGGTCACCCTGGTCACAGCCGTGCTGAACAAAGGTGCGATTTGCGTTATTTCGCAGTCACGCATGCAACATGTACAGTTGGGGTGTAGGTAAAGTCTCTGAATACCTTTCTGGGTCTGGGTCCTGTAGGCCTCAAGCCCATGCTTCAATACACGCAGAACCTAGGTGTGGATGGTGTGGTTGAGGTAATGATACATGCACATGCATATCTTGTTGTGCTGTCCTGGTCAGCTCTTCAGTACGCATCAGTTGTGCAGCTGATTCGCTACATCGATTCTCACAGGTGGTTAACATGCAAGACTTGGAGGCGGCGCAGAACGCCGGCGCATCGTTGTACGGCATCAACCTATCCGTCGCCCTCTCGGTGAGTGTATGCCTAGTGAGCGCTGCACATCCATGTCTTGGTAACAAGTCACAACCTTCTACTGAACAAGCGTATGCAGCTTTCAATTCCGGGTTTTCGACACCAGATGGCTGTGTCGCTGCTGGAGAAAATGCCATTTGGTGCCGGCAGCATAGTGGTAATGCAGTTTGTTTGCACATTGCCTGCTATGTTGGACACAACAGGTTCAAACGTGCATCACTGCTAAACTGTTGTAATCTATGCACATCTGCAGGGTGTATCAAGTGTTGAGGAGGCGCAGCAGATGCGGGATGCCAGGGCAGATGCGGTCGTGGTGAAGAGGGAGGCATTGGATGCTGTGGAGGACGCGCCCGCAGCGCGCATACTAGAAGAGTTGGCGTATAGATTGACTGGGGATGACTAGGTAAGCGCAAGTTAAGCGCACAAGTGACTGCTCCTATTTCGCGCAACAGCTGCATCAGCAAGCTGGCGCTACGCCTGCAAGCACGCTCAGTCGTTCTCAGAATAGCTAGCTTAGCACATTCAACAGGTTGTACTTGCTGTTGCCAACACTGTGGCATAGTCTGTGTGTTGGAACGTTCAGTTGCTGCAGGTTGGTCGCAGTCAAGAATAAGGCTCTCGGTGTCGCTGTAAAGGTTGCTTTTTGTTGGAAAAAAGTGATAGCTCGCAAGATCACGCGCTTTGGCCTGAGTGTTGATTTGCTCATTAAGCACGTTGTAGCTTTCAACAACACTTGTTGAGCACATCGCCTTTGGTAGCAGTCTCAGTCTCGCGAACTGAACTGGTGACTGCGGTTGTAGAATGTCAATGCAGTTGATAGAGTATGTAGACATATTTTATTCATCTCTCTTCAGAGAATGAAAGAAGGTGATGCAACAATCAACCTCAATGGACTCTTTACTGATGTAATCATAAAGGTCATGCAAAACGAGGACGGAACTTCATGCCAAAACAAGCATAAGGACGTTGCGTTTTGTTTATGTGGTGTGTACAAATCTTCCGAGGGGCATTAAGCACGTGCAAGTCAGTCAGCCCGCACTCACATGCTATGGACAGCTCCACCATGCCATCACCACCACGCTCAAAACTAACAACATATACGACTACTAGCGATACCCACAACCCACCTCCTGTGTGCAGCGGCTGCAGGCGCAAAGCAATGGCAGTTGGTACGAAGTGTCATGTGTAAGAAGTTGTCACATCACTGTGTATATGTACTCCGATGCAGCACAGGTCAGTAGCCATGTGTGGTGCAGCATCCGCGCAGCAACGGTTTGGCACAACAGCAAACCGTTACACCACTCCCGATATCGAGCTGCAGGTTGTAGTCACGTACGACAGAAGCAATGCCATTACAGCTTGCAGGCATACCCATGTCCGGTGCATATCATACTTTGTGTCAGATGTGCGATGCGGTTGCGAGCAGCATGCGCTATGCCAATACCCATGTATAGTTGCATGTATTTGTGCGGATATGTTATGTGTCTCTGCATGCTAATACACTTGAGACTGCGACAGCACGACTGTACTGCTATCCCCTCCATCGGCGCTGCTATTGCCGCTGCTCCCGACAACGGTGGCACCCGAGCCAGGCTTGCCACCATGAGGGGGAGTTGCTGCTGCCGCCGCCACCACCACCGCCGCCTCCATGCTGCACCGATACACTGTCAGCTCCGGCACCTTCTCCGTGTTGGTGTTATTGTTGTTGTGGACATCACAGCAGCCAGGCGCAGCAGCAGCAGCATGCGCATCCTCCCTAACCTCGAGGCGAGGCGCATCAGCCGGTTGCTGCTGCGGCTGCAACCTGGCCTGCTTGTGGCGGCTTGCATCAGGAGGCGAGTGCGACAGGCACAGATCAAATGGTAATGAGCCCTGCCGCTGCTGCTGCTCTGCGTTGTCTGGAACTTGAGTCAAGTGCGCACCGGCTGCGGAGCCCTGGAGACAACTGCAAAACACATCAGTGTCATACGTGAGCAAACCGCACAGCGATCCACAAAGAGACAAACAGACAAGCACAAAACAATGAACTGGGACGCAAGCAATCCAAGTTAGATACAAGCGTGCATGCGCGCACGTTCCAGAAGCATGCAGGATGAGCAGCAACTCCCGTCTACCTGTGTTTCCTCTTGTGGCCTTCAGCATCTGCAGGTGCCGACGTGTCCGCTGCACCATCTGCTGGCCGGAGCGGGTCAGCATGGACCGCTTGATTATGGTGGCCATCACCATGTGGCGCCTCTGGTTGTTGCGCCTGGGGCCGGTTGCCACTGCCATTGCCAGACGCAGGGCTGTCATTTGTTTGCGCAGCCTGCACCACGCACAAGGCACCCTGTTCAACTGGTAAAACCACCATCAATCACAACTCTACAGCAGCCATGATGATGCACGAGCTTTGTCTCATGCGTTTTGGCGCAATGTTTGCGTGTAATACCCTGCGAGCATTGGATTTTGGTGACGTGGAGTCGCGCTGACTGGCTGGAATGGCATCAACATCGTCTGGTCTTGCGGCAGTTAAGAGTGCATCGGCTGGAGTTTGAGGATAAGCCTGGTACACGAATTCCATCAAACATCCCGAGAGCACGCTCAATCAACAAGTTGCCACACATACGCATGCGCACACATGCACTGCTGCATATTATGCATACATACTGGTGCCAGTTGTACCTCTTGCATGGTCGCCACTTCAATGGCAACATCGACAACGGGTCTAACCGTCTGTAGAGGCTGCTGTGAAGCCTAAGACACAAAGCGCTCTATCAACATTTCTGCACGGCTACAGATTGAAGCACAACCACAAAGCCCACTTTACCGACTTGCAGATGCATGTAATGTGTACCTGTGGAAGACTTTGCTGCGGTGCAGCAAGTATTGAGTCATCTGCAGCTGGAAAATTAGGCTGCTCGGCATCCACACTGTGCGGCGTTGCCTCCAGCTCATCTGCGAGTTGCGAGACCAATTCTGCAACTGAACTGCGCAAAGACGTGTATAAGCAAACACGCAGAGATGGGAGCCGCGAGCGTCGGTATGCAAAACATACCGAAACCCGGCTATCCCATGGCCTTCACTCAAGCTTGCCACGCGCTTGGCTAGCTCATGCTCAATACGCGACCTGTTGACGGGCAGCGTGCATCTCATCAGGGAAGCACATGTTTAGATGAAGCGACAATGTCAAAACAAGGAATTGCCAGTCCAACTTTGCAAGTGTAGACAGGCATGAGGCCTGCGGCTCTCACTCTCCATGATGTACGCGCTTACATGAAGAGCTTGTCCGCAGCAAGTTGCTGCAGCCCCTCTGCTTGCAGTTCCTGAATGCAACTGCAAGCTTATCAGCTCGCCGGAGAATGACAAACCAACCCTTCAAGCAAACAAAATGATGTGCAATGCCGCAATCAACATCATGCTGGAGGCAAGTTGTGCTTGCGTACCTGCCAAAGACACTTATTCACGTCGGCATACTGCAGGAGTGTCTCCTGCATAGCCTGCACAAGAAAAGTTAACTCGTCACATGCCGAAGTGAAGGCTTATCCTTTTGCCGACGACGCACAAGTAATAAATATATATGTACACTTGTCATGTGCATGTCGGACTGCTTAGGTAGGTGATGCCCAAGCGCACAATAAGAGCCATGCAGCAAGTATGTACATGCCTGCATCGCACTGAACTCCATGTGCAACCGGTCCAGCAGAATAGCACGTGCACGGTTGTTTGCAGACATCGCCTCACCTGAACACCAAACAAGAAGCATTGATACTACGCATGCTTGGCATGACCGTCAACTCATCACCATTTGCATGCAATGCAGGCTGCCGAAAGCAGTGGGCAGACTGGCTCTAGAATGCAAGCCATTCCGATTTCATCATGCAAATGCCTGAAACAGAACCGCCCTTCCCGCATTGTTGACTGTGCGATTAACACAAGCAACAAGCTTTGCACACGCATACCAATGACTGGAATCATGGCAGTCACGTATGAAGACTGTGCACACCACGCCTGCTCCCAGCACTGCTGCAGCATCTGGAAGAGGCATAGACAGACTACGTCACTTACACTTGAGCACAGTGCCGTCAGTGAAATTGGCAGCAATGCGTGAAAGTGTAGCAGCAACTTTGACAAGCTCATAGTGAAATGGTGAGCTCAGCAAGCTTACCGCAGCACGAGGTGCATGCGTTTCGTAATGCCGCATGAGGCGATCGGCGTTTGTGGCGTGTGACGACAACGCCAGAAGCAAGGATGCCTCCCTACCGCCCCTCACCCTGATATGACAAATGACTTGTCAAGAACAGCAGTGAGCATGATTGCTTGTATGCACAGTCGAGGATTGGCAATAACTGCACCATTGCCACATGCAATGTGCAAGCAAGACTGAGACTGCAACCAGCACTGCTTCCACACTTGCAGTCAAGAGGATGGCAAGGAATTCGTGCTGCGCAACATGCGTGCGACGCAACATGCGTGCGTTTTGCATGAGAGCAACGCACCGGTGCTGCAAGGGCAAGCCAGATGCTACATGCAAACAAGCAGTAGTACGTGAAGCTGCAGAGCAACAGACTCTGCTCACCTTTTGGCCAGCAAGTCCAACGGCAGCGCAAGCAGCTCGGCAAGCGTGATCGGCGCAGCCGTCACCCCCGCGGCCATGCTACGCCGGCGTGCAGCACATCGTCATGTCTACCTGGTTCCGCTGCCGCCTTCTCCTCCCTCCTCCGTCGCCTCCGCCGCTCCAGCAGCACAAGCTGGTTCCGTTGGCCTGACCAGGCCAGGCTGGGCTGTCAGGCCAGGCCGGTGGCCGGGCTGGCGCGGGGGATCCGGCCAGGTTAGACTGGGCCATGGGAGACAACGGCAAGCTGAAGGTGGTCATCAAGCTGAAGCCGCAGCAGCCGCAGCAGGCGTCAGGCCACAAGCATGCCGACCATCACAGGCGCAGCAGAGACAAGGGCAGAGATAAGGAGAAGGGCAAGGATAAGGGCCAGGAGAAAGACAGGGACAGCGAGAAGGACAATCACAGGGTCAAGCTGAAGCTGAAGCACACAGACGTCAAGTCATCTTCCAGATCAGGCTTCAAGCACTCTCTCTCGGCCGTTAGCGAAGATGAAGCGGCGGACAAGCAGCAGGAGGCAGTCAGCAAGGAAAACAAGGACAGGAGGAACAACCACAAGGAGATCAACAGCAGCAGGGAGAGGGAAGGGCCCATGCCTCTTAAGAAGCGTAAGGTGGGTACAGCCGTGGCAGCAGACACTGTTGTTAAATAACTATCTTACTGCCTCCCATGCACCAATCCCTGGCATCTCTGGCATGCAAACACTCACGTCATTTCACATGCTGCTTGAGATGGCAAGTGGCACGCCTCGTGCAACACGAGCTTTGACGTCTTCAAGCCTTGGTGTTCATGTTGGTGCTGTGTAGACCACGTATAAGTGTTTTTGCTCTGGGGCTGGATTAACCCCAGAAGCAAAGGGGCACATTTTCTGCTGGTTGTGCCACTTGCAACAACAATAGTGTTGCTCATAATATACATATTAACATATATATATACATATATACATATTATACATATATATATATATATATATATAACGCGTATTGTTGTCTGTCAAGCACATGCGCGCTCCAGCATGCATGCACGCAAACAACACAGTCAAACAGCACGGTATTAATCGGTAACGTATGCGCTTGCAGTTTGAGCTGCCAGCAGCGTCGTCTCCAGAGCCCGAGTTGGCTCTTTCACCGGCGCTCGCGGTTGTTGTGCCCCCTACCACCACCGCCGCAACTCCATCCAGAAGCACTTCTTTCCCTGCATCCATAGCTCACTACAGAAGCAAGGTTTGTTGCATGTGTCCTATGATTGACTGATTGGTCAAGTCAGTGCGCCTGTGTCGTTTGTGTGCATGCGTGTGTGTGCGCACGCATGTGCCGTTGCATAGCTTTGAGATATTTTGCGCACCATTGTTTAGCTGTGGCACGATTGGCAGGTAAAGTTGTCGCCACAACCTTCAGCGGATTCAAAAGATGATGTGAAGGTGCAGAGGCAGGACAGCATGTCTGTGGATACAAGTGCACCAAACATGGCATACATCCCTGAGCCAGCACCACCTCCAGAGCCAAGTTTTAGCACGCGCGAGCCATCCGCAGCCGGCGGTAAGTTGCAGTTATGCAATGAACACTCTCGCAAATAGAGAATGTTGCATTGACAGACTTGCGCTATTGCCAGCTGACGCTCCTACCGTACCTGCCATGGAAGCCATACTTGCCAAGCTTCAAAAGTAAGTCGATGTACATTGCGTGCACACGCTTATGCCTGTGTGTGCTTGTCTGCATGTGTATGCGCATATGCGCACATTCATGTGCACGAGAGTGCGCGCTTTGTCACACTTCTGCCACCGATCCAATGTTACAAGTAACAGTACACGCTTGTCAACTGCAGAAAAGATACCTTTGGTGTGTTTGCCGAGAAGGTGGATCGAAAATTGGTGAGAACTCACGTGTACATGATTACTAATGTCATACCTGTGGTTAGCCGCTAGATGCTTGGTATTGCTAATCCTGGTCAGGAGCCTAGCCAGGGAAAGAGATCAGCGTGTCTTATCTGAGATGGTGATGCTGTTTTGCAGGTGCCTGACTACTACGATGTGATCAAGCACCCAATGGACTTTGGAACATTGAGGGAGAAACTGAAGGCTGGCGTGTATAGTACTTGGGACTTATTTACGGTAATTGGAGCCTGCTCAGCTGCAATCAACACCATGTGTGACACTGGAACCTGCATGGTTACGCGTGTCATATGTTATGTGGCTTGGTAACACTTTGTTATTCGCTTTGTTATTCTTCTGTTGCAGGCTGATGTAAACTTGATCTGCAACAACGCGATGCACTACAACGCTCCCACCACTGTCTACTACAAACAGGTATGTTGGTCTGGGATCCCCCCTCGGTGAGCTTGCTGCCATGTTGATCACAGCAAATATTTCTGTGCATGTGCATACTCATTGGTGTATGTGCGTATTACTCTATAGCTTTGTTTTACTGCGGTCTCCTGTATCAACATATGCGATGAACCTGCTGCAGGCCAAGGCTATGCAGGAGTTGCTGTATAAGTCGTTAAGTAAAGAGCAACAGGTCATAGCCAGGAAAACAACAGCAGCAGCAACAGCAACAGCAGCGCACCAGTCAGCACCAGACGTGCCCGCCAAGCGCGGTCGGAAGTACGTTTGTTTCCAGCAGCTATCGCTCACGCAGCAGTGATGAGATATCGTGTCTATCAATAGAATCAGGATGTATGGCTCACTTGTTGGGGTCTTTCAGGCCTGGATCAGTGCCTGGAAGGCGAGGCAGACCGCCCGGAAGACTCAACAGGGTACCCTCTGACTCAGACCATGTCATTAGAGCTGTTGGAGATGATTCTGTGGTAAGAGCTCTGCCTTGTTGTCTTGCTGTGTGGGTTGCATGGGTCATAGAGCCTGTTTGTAGTACGGGTCTGGTCGCTCCCTGCAGTTGTTTGCTAAGGGCTTCAGCTCATTGTAATGGTATGCCGCAGGATTCGCGCCGGGCGGTCAGATCAAATGCAGGTGTAACAACAATCCATATGCAATAATAACCCACCTGTTAGTTTATGCATGCCCTGCCCTTGTACACCTGAGTTGACGCACTGTGAACCGTCACAGATACCTCTATGTTTGAGCCGGGCACTCCAGTAGACAATGATGAATATGGAGGTAGGACTCAGTGATGTTTATGTTTCAACGGGCATGCGGATCAGACTGACTTGCATGCTGCAGAGCGGAAGCCGGTGTCACTGCAGGCATTGGATGGCCGCAGGCCTCTGCCAGCAGAAGAGTACCGGCGAAGCACATTTGTTACAAAAAAGCCCGGAACCGGCCGAGGCGTTGTGTGCTGGGACCAGTTAACGCTTGGACAAGCAAACTCGAGGGTGTTTGCTCCGGTGCGTTGGCCAATTGCATGCATGCTTGGAAAGCCTTACTTATGCTCTGTCAAATTGCAAGTGTTACAGCAGCCTGCAGCGACTGAGGATGCATGCTGCATAAATAGGATATGTCCAGTATGGTTGAGTGTGCGTGTGTGATGCGTGTGCAGGTGAGCAACTTGCCTCAAGATGCGTACATGGCATCCTTGTGCCGGTTTGTTGGCAGCATCGGAGGCAGGGCGTGGGCAGTTGCTTCCAAGAAGATCGCACAGGTGTTCGAGGCTGAAGTGCAAGCCCTGACAGCCCCACCACCAATGCAAACCGCACCCAAACAAGGCGCTCTTACAACAAAGGCGTATGCGCAAAGCAAAACTGCTACACCACAGATAACAGCTGGCCGCGGGACTCCTGCCAGCGTGCGTGGCACTGCACAAGTGCCCAGTGCAGGTGCAGGTAGAGGTTCTATTACAGCCGCCCGACCACCCACACCGCCTGTAACCGCGCCTCGTGTGACAACACCACCGCCCAACATAGCGACCGTGCGCCCGAATGCATCCTTACCTGCTGCTGCAAGCATGCAGCGCACGCCTTCACCTCTGCCGCAAGGCCAGACCGCATTCAACAACAGCGGGAACGCAATGTCTTCTGTGAGTAACACTCTATCAGCTCCCAACCCTTCCGCCAATCTCGGCATGAAGTCAAGTCCCAGTCACAATCCTGTAACAGCCCAGTCTGCATCTGTCCCAAGGCAGCCGCTTGGTAGTGTCGGGCCGGGCCGGCCCGTGGGTCAAAGCAGTCTCGGTGCCCAAGGCAATGCAACGACTGGTACTATTGCTCAGAGGGTCATATCACCAAATGCACTGTCCATGCCGGCGTCAAGACCGCAACCCACAAGGCCCTCGGGGGGAAACTCCTTTGGCTTTGACGCGCTCTTCAACAACTCCAACTCAGCGCCAAAGATGTTTGACCTCAACATGCAGGCCAGCTTTCCAACACAACGCGCGGGACCCACTACTCCCGTCAGCAAGGGCTTTGCTATGCAAAGCAACGCGGGTAACAGTGGTGCCCACCAAGGGTTCCAAGCCACCCTGCAGCAGCAGCAGCAGCAGCAAGGCGGCGTTCAGCTGCCAGCTGGCAACTATGCATACCCTCCATGGATGGCCTCCTCACTAGCTCAGATGCAGCAAATGTCTGCGCCGCTGCAGCAGCAGCAGCAAGCCATGGCCGCCATGTTGGCGAGTCAGTCGGGTGCTCATCCCAGAGTCTCTGCTCCTCAGCATGCTCAGTTGGGTGCGATGGCAACAAGTGCATCTGTCGGTACCCCGCAGGATGATGGTGCATCACTTGCAGGGCAAGCTGCGGAAGCACAAGGCATGAAAGGCCAAGCACGGCAGCAAACTGCAGGTTCAGGGCAATCCACTTGGCCAATAGATTTCATGCTGGGCTTACGGCCTGGAGATGGCAGTAGTGGAGGCTAAGGTGGGTGTACGGTATGCAAGTATGAAGCATTCCAGGTTGAAGATTCTGGGTTGTACAGAAATAGGAGCAACACAATTGCACATGCATAGAACATGCAACACTGTCGCGTACAAAAGGGGTATGCTGCTGTGCCGGCATGCATGGTGTGAAACAGGCAGTCAATATGCATAGGGTATGAGTCTTATTGCAAACATGCAGTCTGTGCACACACGGCTCGCCCTCACTTCGTGCAAGGAGCACCCGAGCAGGACTACTACGGCGAATTGCAGTACATGGGGAGCAGCGAGGTCTGCCCGTGTCATCACGGTGGAGTACACAGCACTGCGAAAAGGGAGTGCGACGTGCTGTGCGTATGCATGCTGCGCGCTAATGGGCGCAAACCCTAACAACGCAGCCACAGCAGGGTGTATGACGCAGTTGTGGGTGGAGGTGGTGATGTGGGCGGAGGAGGAGGGGGAGTCCGTTGGGTCTGCTGCTGCTGCTGCTGCTGCTGCCTCGGCTAAGACTGGGCCGCTAACCAACGGCCGTTGTGCAGGTGAACGCATATGCATGTGCATGCTTACATGGCTAACGGGGTGGTAGGGATAGTGCAGCGTGTGAGGTAGTGAATGAACCCGGTGGTCAACCTGACAATGGTGTTGTTGGTATGCGCTATGTCACTCTGCATGCTGCTGACTGTGCATGCCTCTATGCATGTGCATTGCCGTTTCGCATTGTGTGTACACAAGCCAATAATGGTAACACTCAAGCCAACAAGCAAGGCAACACACTTGCAGTACACCCGGGGCCATCACACTCATCTCTGCAAAGCTTGCTGTTGGTGAAGCAGGCACTAGCAGCAGCAAACACCAACCAACCAACCAACCAACCAACCTGAGTGCACAAGTGCGGCAACAGTTATGCATAGTGCCAAGCACACAACACTATGCATAGGGTATGAATTGTATTGCACACATGCAGTCCGTGTACACTCATGTCATCCAATAACAAGTAGCTAGCACACGAGCAACTAGGTGCATGCGTACTGTGTACATTATGCATGGGCACTCTGACGTCACGTTGTACACCACACTCACCGGCATGCTGCCTACAAGTCCACCGGGCTACCAAGCACTTGTGTATTAATTATGTGCGGTGTTGTAAGGATGTTGTTCATGCATGTCACATGCATGATCTGTCCAAGTGTTGTAGATGCAAAGCGCACACACAAGCAATGACACTAAGCAAATGCAAGCAACAATGATAAGCACACACAAACAGTTAGCGAGGAAGATAATGAAGGCAAGGGCAAGGGCAAGGGCACAGCTAGCTATGTGCTCTGTGTAAGTGAATGACAAGGGCTGTGATGAGAGCGGTACAGCAGGCAGGGGTGGCAAGGTAGCAATGAGCCACCAAAGGTCACGCTGTCCATGCATGTCACATGCATGGACAACATCATAGCACGATCCGCAAGCAATTGGTTTCGTAATACTACCACCACCGGGTCATATTTCAAAAACCACATATCTACTTGCTTCAACCAACGACTTCAACCCAGTTACACAATACCAGTACATGCACATTTGATAAACTACACAATGTACGCAATAAGACTTGAAGTAAACTCGGATCTCATGCATCATTGTGCAATTGCCAAACAGTGTACCTCATTGCGCATCGGCACGCACACGCCAACATCCACATTTTCAAACTGCACAGCTATGCAACACTACTTCACATAAGACTTCATACTCAATCGCTTGTGATATCAAGATATAGGTTGATCATGATAATCACTGAACCTGGCAGGTACATGACACTATACACTGTGCCGCATGCGAACGCTGGTGGTGGTGCGAAGTGCTTATGACATCCATGTGTGGAGCCCCCCTGAGATGCTATAAAAATTCGTGGTGCTGCAAAGTACTTGTTACATCGATGAGAATGTGTATTAACCGTGATGCTACAAAGTTTATGTCTTAACAATGCTTTAACAATTAACAGAATAATTGGTTTGGTCTTAAATAAAACATGACATGCATTGCCCGTCAGTATACTATGTTGTACATTATAATACACACGTATATATTAATAGAAAGCAAAAATGGACTTCGGTGCAAGGACACGTACACAACACGTGTTGTGTGCGTGTCCTTGCACCGTATCGTATGAATTGAGTGTACACTTAATTAACAACATGAATCAATAGCCGCCACAATCACAACCCTCTATCAACATTAGGCTACGGTGTGTAGCCTTCTGCATTATGCACATAGACTTAAGCCTACGTTGCCTACGGGGCCTACGGGGGCTGAGATTTACGTGCATAATGCAGGCAGCAGCAGGGCATGGGCCGGCAACATCACCTACATAAGCACATGGAGAGGGAGACATCTCCCTCTATGTTTAAACATGAGGATATGTTAGGCAGAATATCCTTTGCGAGTGTAGCTATAAGTGATGCTAACATTGTTGTAGCTAAATGCAAAGGCATTGATACGATACCTCAACCAACCATGCAATGCATGCACGACGACGCAATCGTCTTAAATTTTACACGATGACTGACCGTACCTAACTTTGACGACTTGGGCCATAAAGGGACTGACTGGACTGCCGGTGTATATTTCGGATAAAATTTAACGGCCGATGGCATATCGTGCAATATTATGGACTGCTACCTGCGTGTCATGACCTGCTTGTAATATATGTCGACGGCCGACCGCCGATCATACAGCACCCGCGGCGGCGACCTACCGGTTATGGCAACTTGCAAATATTGAATACAGTCACCTCTTAGTCCACCATTTCGACGAATGATGCAGAATATTTGCGTAGGTAATACGACCGACCGCCGGTCGTATAGCATTTTGCGACGGTGATGTATCAATGGCAAGCAAGTGACTTATCAGTCTCAACTTAGGGACGAGCGGTGGCGGTGAGTTGGGACAAGTACCGATATATGATACGATGGAAGTTTCGTCTCAAGTCAATAGTACGATCGTATCATCGATATGGTACAGAAGTACCATTACAATGGTACCATTATATTGGTACTTTTGTACCATTACGATCATAGAAAAGTACCATCGTAATATTACGATGGTAGAAAAGTACCATCGTAATGGTACGATGGTGTCTCAACGGCCTCCTGTTTGTGAATTTAAACGCTAGGCCGCAACACAACGCTCAATTGTGCAAGTTGACTTGCGCAGTTGAGCGTTGTGCTGCTGCTGCGGCTGCGGCGGCGGCGGTGGCGGTGGCGGCGGCGGTGGCGGTGGCGGCGGCAGTGGCGGTGGCAAATATGTGCTTGTGTGCTTGTGCATGTCTTGTCGTGTAGTGCGCAGCAGCGCAGCCTGACCGCCCTTCCACCCTTCGTGTTGCAGGGCGGCCACCAGGCGGCGGCGGCGGCGGCGGCAACGGCCGCCAGCGGGGGCGCTGTTATTGTGGTTGCGGTTGTGGTGGTGGTGGTGGTGGTGTGTATATGATGTGTTGCGCCGCCCTCGCTGACCGCCCCTCTTTCCTCAGGACGGCGGCGCCAGGCTAGGAGGCGGAAGCAGCAAGCAAGCGGCAGCACAAGACTTAGCGGCGGCAGACTATAGTGTAGTAGGTAGTACTACTACTGTAGTAGTGTAGTAGTATACCGTAGTATGTTAGTAGTAGGGCTTGTACTGTGTAGGTGACATGTATATGTATATAAATGTGATGTAATTAAGTTGTGATATATGATTGCCGTCCTTGCACAGTCGATGTCACTCAAACGCGGTACCTACTCATCACTGACGGTACTCTGAGGTACAGTCAGTCATAACTAGGTACCTGGCAGTTAGGGACAGTTACCACAAAGTTGCCGGTACCTAACTGATAAATATCGGTCAGATACCTATTGGTCAGGCTAAGTCACCTTTGCTTGACTGTTAGGTATCTTACAGGTACCGGTTGGTTAGATCAAGTCCCTTTTGCTTGACTGATAAGTACCTGACAGGTACCTGTCCGTCTAGGTCTGTCCCTTTATGTAAACAGCCGGGGACGGCCGTTATACTCAGGTCTTTGTATCGAGATTATAGGACTAAGCCACGACAGTCCAAATGAGTATCCGCAGGTGCACGGCCGTTATCAGTATTTAAACGGCCGGCAGGGAAACATTTTGCGACGATCAGCAATAATGCATATGCATAAATCAATCCACATTGCAAGATAATCCAATCAAAAGTTTACATTCATATATGATGCACCACAATACATAAGTCGTTTACTAGGGCTTCAATCTTATAATATGTACATGTAGATGTGTGCACAAGCATTGCAAATAAATTAACAGAGATTATAGTAATCATTGTACATTTACGTACTTTTATTCCATTAATACGGCTTGGTTTGCAGGAAGGCCTGCCCCCACTTTGTGCTTGGCTATAATGGTGCTATGCCCCCACTGTTTACATCTGCCCATAGAGATCAGCTAATACGAATAATGGCAACAGTGTACACATGTGCCAATGAGGGCACAATGAAGTGGACCTCAGTCTAAGGACCTTAGACGACAACTCGCGATACGGCAAGATACGCAGCACACCGTGCTGCGCGAGTCACGTAACTAGTATGCCAAAATTCAGAAATAGCCCAGACAAACCTGAGCATAGCAACGTCACGCAAGCGGCGGCGGCGGTGGAGCAGGAGGAGGAGGATCTGGTTGTTGAAGGAGGGAGGAAGGATCTAGGTACTTCATACTTGCGACTGGAGGTAAGAGGATTCAGCAATTCAGCTGTCAAACACGACATTGTGCTACACGTCTTGGCCGTGTTAAAATCAGACTCAGTACATACCAATAGCTCGTGGCCAAGACAAGCCAGCCAGTCAGTAGATTCTGTGTGTTGCTTTATATGCAAAAACACCACTGAGTGCAGCCAAACTCTGCTGCTAAGAATGGAAACGGCATTGAGTTTGTGGGTTTGTGTGCGCGCCAATGCGATAGCCGGATTGCAGTTGTTATCAACACATGGGTTTTCAGTTGGCTCGCCTGACAGTTGGGTTAGGGTTTCTGATCCACTTCTTGTCATGCCTTTGCTAAGCAGGTGAGACGACATGGTTGCAGACTTGCTGGATTCGGATTCTGATTTGGACGCTCCCTTCACCTGGGACACAGCATTCAGTGCAAAGGTGAGCTGAGCTGAAGGCATGCATAGACGAGCGCAAGTACTAAATCTAGTTACTCACTTTGGTAATGCTAAGGATCTCTGCTGTTGCCTATGCTTAGAGCGGAGCTGAGGACATCAGCAACTGCGTCGTATACCGCATTGTGCTATTTTGACCTTGTGGTTGTTATTGTGTTTGTGACTAGGAGCATGAAGGAGCTGGAAGCAGCAGGGCCCTGCTTTCTCCGCGACGAGCGCTGTCGCCAAGACGGCCGCTGAGCTCGCAGATTGAGATGGCGGCACCTCACCCCTCCACCGCAAGTAAATCTTGTCACTTGTGCTTTCGTTACAGCGTTGCAAACTGTGACTCGCAGTGTGTCGTGGATGGACAAGCTCTCTCTGGATGGCATGAGTGTTCGCGGATGCATTTTATGAGCTTTGCACTTGTGTCTTGCGGCCTGTTGCTCTTGTACCATAATAAGAAGCATAGATGTATATATAGATAGGTAAATAGATAGATAGATAGACAGATAAATTTGCACACGGTCACTCGTGCCACACGCACAGGCACACGCACACTTGCGTGTGCGTGTGCGTGTGCGTGTGCGTGTGCGTGTGCGCGTGGCATGCAACATGTGGATTGTAGATGAATTCATGTACAACGGGCGTGTTGCAGGCAAGCTTGTGGCCGACTGGGACAGCGAGTCTCGCTCGATGAATGGGTCAGCCGCGGCCGGCACGCGTCGCGAGCTCCTTCTCGTTCACAATGAGCTTTCTGCCTTAAAGCGCCAGCACGAGAAGGCTTGCGAAAAGGTATGTGAGAAAGGGTTGTCCATCCTAGTGTCATACCCCTCATCATGTGGTTTGCTCAGTGGTTGTGTCTCTTCTGTACTCTCAGATGAGGGAGTTCAGGGAGGAGCTGAAGAGACTGAGACCCTCTCATGAAACTGCCTGTAAAGAAGCTGCCATGTTGAGACGCGCACTGGATCGCGTGCAAGCTGAGAAAGGTATGCTGCTATGCAGTCGATTTGAAGACAACAGCAAGTTACGCATGACCCTTGATTGAACAACATCACGTTCATTTCCGCAAGGACACTAACACTTAGTCGTGTACTGTGCGTACTGCGTTGAACCATGCTTGCAGGGCGCAACACTGGTGTGACTGTCGGCATAAAAGCATGAACTTAATTATTGCCGCTTACACAACAGATTCATTGGAGGCAGCTGTTGGCAAAAAGGACGACATTGCACGGCGTCTGGCCACGCGGGCGGCCCTTTGCGAGGGAGAATCCGCGCAGGCGCTGCGCTCGAGGGTGAAGCAGCAGGGCGATGAGATTAGGAGATTGAAAGGCATGCTGCGGGTTGCGGATGAAGCCACTCAAGCCAAGGCAGATGAGGTGAGTATTGCTTCTTGGACTGTTGTTGTGTCTCCTTGGTGTTATGATGCGGGTGTGACCGCTGTTGTCTCTGCAGGCAAAGGCACTGCAAGAGGCTTTGAAGATACACGCAGATGACCTTGCACACGTGTCAGGAGGCACAGTGCAGGTGTGTCAGCCAAAACACTGCCATGTAACCCAGGCAGTTGTTGACGAGAGTGTACCTGCAGTAAACGATGACAATCACGTTGACAAGAGCTCCATGTGCTTGCAGGCATCAGCGCTGCAAGCATTGGCAAAAGCGCGTGAACAGAGCACCAGCCTTGCTGGGCAGCTGTCGCAATGCACTCAAGATCTGAAGAAAGATGAGAGCCTGGTGAGCATCTGGCAACGCAGTGGTTGTTGCAGTGTTGGCCTGCGCGTATCTATGTAACAACAAGCTCTAACACTTGCACAACATGTGTGTGTGTGTCGGGGAGG
>RHPI01000797.1:350673-377629 GCA_009103225.1 Chlorokybus atmophyticus
GGGGAGGGGGGGGAGAGAACACTCACTTGCCTGATTGCCGCGAAGAATGCCCACTGCGTAGCTGGACAGGTGCGGGACGGGTGCCGAAGTCAGTACCTGCATGCACGCACAAGCATGAGCGGTCACTCGCGTGTACTAAGTGAGAAGTGTTTCATTTGAATTGAAACAGGGTGCACACATGCATGCGCACGCGCGCGCACCATCTTCTTCATGCGCAGAGAGTCTGGTGCATCTTCATCGTAGTTCTCGCTCTCGCAGTCGAGGCCTATCTCCATCTCTACCCGCCCGATTTGTGGCTTGAACTTCACCTGCAACAGCCACAACAGGCGCAGCGCACAAAATGTGGAGTGTTTGCATACATCACGTGCTCATGTGCGCTGCACATCAACCCACTCGCTTAGATGACAGAGGCTCCCGTCAACACAACAACTGAACATATGACATGCATGATGTGATAGCTGTGCTGAAGGTACACGCCCCTTGCAATGCATGCGTGCAATGCAACAGATAATGTACGTTGCAAGGCAGGGACAAACACGTACCTCACAGTTCTTTGGGTCAAAGTCATAAGGCCGCCAGGGTGGCCGCAAGGGGTACTGGAACACATAGAGCTGCAGCAGAACAAAGAAGAAAACAGGATATTAGCAATCGTGCAGCATTACAACTCTGGCACTCAATGCGCTGATTGCAATTGTTGCTTGTCATCAGCTATAAAGTTAGTGGTTCAATTGTAGTACAATCCGTCGTTAAAGTTACATACAGTTCTATGCAAACTTGGTTGGCGCACAGACAAATGCATGCAACTTTGATGTGCAACACTCACAAGAAGTTGCTAAAGTGCTTTGGGTGGACGCATGACAAGCTTGGGTGAAGCACTGGCAAGTTAACAGTAACCATGCAGGCAGTCAAGTAGCTTGGCTGGAAACTTCACGATTACGTGCAATGGAGCATTGATGGTGATGATGATGATGATGATGATGATGATGATGATGAATTGCTGCAATGACTAAGGCATACTACATCACATCGCATGTCACCTGGGTTTCTGGATCCATACGCGGCTGCACAAACACGTCAATGGTGCGCACGATCCTATCGCCGCTGCCACTGACGCCAATACCAGCGCCAGGTGGCTGGTCCGACGGCTCGGGCTTCTCTCTCGACCCAAACATCTCCACGTCAATGTCCCCAACGTCGATGTCCATGTCGGCCATGTCCATGGCGGCGGCGCCGCCGTCGCCGCCGCGGCCCTGGTTTAGGGTTGGAAAATGCATGCAAAACTTGGGGCTCTCGGCCTCGGGTCCGGAACCCAAGTTCGGACCTGCGCAATGGGACCCCTCTGAAAGGGACCCAAGGCTAGGGTTTGTGTGCGTCGGCGGTGGTGTAGTCGGTGGCGGTGGCGGCGGTGTTGGTGGCGGTGGAGGCGGTGGAGGCGAAGCTTGGTCGAGGCCAGTGACGCCACCATGCCTGCCACGGCGACCATCGTGGGCATGTACCTGGGCCTCGGGGTGCAGCTCTACAGCAATGCCGTGCGAAAGCTGCCGCTGATGAGGCGTAAGTGTGTGCGCAATGTTGACTTAGTTGGCGGTAATGAAGCGGTCGCTTAGCCTCAAGAACATCTTCAACTGTGCGGTTCAGCATTGACTGCAAATGCTAGTGGGTTTGATCATGCGTCACCTGCCCTGCAACA
The DNA here is from genome assembly GCA_009103225.1 of Chlorokybus atmophyticus. Taxonomy (NCBI): domain Eukaryota; kingdom Viridiplantae; phylum Streptophyta; class Chlorokybophyceae; order Chlorokybales; family Chlorokybaceae; genus Chlorokybus; species Chlorokybus atmophyticus. The sequence continues at coordinate 352,364 of RHPI01000797.1, forward strand.
GGTCTGCGACACATATGATAAGTCAGCTGAGCTTGGGCTAAGTATTGTCACTACGTGCAAGTGGATCTGTCGCAACACCTTGTTTATGTTAACTTGAAGCGGTAGCTGTGTGTATCAGCGTGTATGCTTCCCGTCTCCAGGGTGACTTGCATTGCGATTGCAATAGCCACAGTTCATAGCAACGCTGATTACCAACCACATACTGTTAGTCTCATGTTCAATTCCAGTCGTTACTATGACAACAGCCGACATGTGTCAAATTTTCTAGTCGTTGCGCAGTTTAATGTTGTTCTAATGCAAGGGTTCTGCTTCGCTGCTAAGGAGCCATTCTAAAGCATGTCAAACGGACACACCACAATCCTGCAAGTTGGCTGTGTTGCAACTTATGAGTCACTAGCTGTAGGAATTGCCTGTAAGGTTGCCATGCTTGCATACAACAGCTGCTGAGTGAGCGTGCCATTCTGCACGCATGATCATGTGCGCGTGCGCGTGTGACAAGCAACATTGTGTTGAGAGCGCTGTAAGTGTTGGGGTGACAGATCCATGGGAGCATTTGCTGGCGATTGGGTTGGGCGGGGCGTTTGGGTCCGGGGTGGCACGCTGGGAGGAGAAGCTGATCGTGCAAACGACGGAGTATCTGGAACAACGGGAGGCCCTCAACAAACGACGGCACTCAAGTAAGCAGTTGCCGCCTTGTCAAGGCTAGCTGGAAGCAGCAACAAAAACATGCAAGTTGTGCACAGATAGCCTTGCAATCATCACATGCATTGTCAGTTGCGGTGGTCAATAGCCGGTCAGCTGGTGCGCAACTGTGTGGCTTAAAGGGAAATGTTGTATCGATGTTGTATCGGTTGTGCTCTGTGCATTGCTGCTGAAGTGCTTGCTGCCCTACTAACTGTTGCTTGCCACATACAGGCATCCAGAAGCCATTGTGAGACTGGCAGCGGTGGGCAGCAGCCACAACATGTAATCCTTCAAGACACTGGCTTGAGAACAGAAGTACTATTCAACAATATAGTTGTAGCTACACGCATGGAGCTGTGATCGTGCAAGGTAGGCTTCACTCGCATTTCATGACTAGCGCGTGGTCACCAGTCATGGGAGCACTCAGGAGCATTTGCAATTTGCACAGAACTACTCGTAACGCGATTGAGTCCAGCACATTGTTTAAGTCAAATGCAGCTACAGTGGCAAGCACAGCATTGGCTGTGATGGCGTGCATACATTGATCATGGCTTTGGCCCCACTGCCCTGGACACGACCAGGAGATGATATGAGGCAGTCCGATATGTAAGACGGGATAATGTTGCTAAGGTCTGGCTGTTTTGGCTGTCGGAATGATGCAACGGTTTCTGGATCATTCCTCATGGACATTTGCATGGGCATGTCATTGTGCTGCTATGTTGCTGCATAGCAAGCACACGCTTGCTATGCAGCAACATAGCAACATAACAACAACTGCAGCGAGATCTTTGCAGTTTACTTTGATTAATACTAGTGGTTGAAGTCTTGGTAACAAGTAGTCTCAGTAGTCTCAGTTGACCAATCTATTATCCCTGTAGCCAATGCTCCTGGCTCGTCCTGCACTGCATCAGTCACACACACGCTGCCCTCCTTACAGCTTGGAGATGCACGGGCAATCTGCAGGCTCGCAACTTTGCAGTTGCACACGTACTCAGGTGCTCTGAAGCACGCCTGGTCCAAGCATGCACATACGAGCCAGAGACCATGACTTGTTGCAGTGTACCTTTGTATTGTGTTGGTTGCTACTGATTGCTTATAATGCTGCCTGCTGTGCCTGTGTGTCCTGTCTTGCTTTGTGTCCCCTTATTCCACCATATGCCTTTGCCTGATCTTTCAACACCGACTTGGCTGCTGCCCTGTACGCTGTAGTGTGATATGCCCTCCAACTCGCCTTGCAGCCATGTGAGATGCTCGCAGCAATACATCGTTTAATCTGAGCTGGAGTGCGCGGAGTTGTTGTAAAGTTCAGCACTAGTCGTATATGCACACCGGACCCAGCTCCATGGCAAGCCGATACGCCCAATGGTCCAGACCTGCATTGTGAACGGAGCGCATCGTTGCGCCCCTGTCAAAGTACTTGCCGGTTCCCTTGGCTGTGTATCCGTACATATCAATGCGAGTGCAGAGGCCCGAAGACATTATCTGGAGTGACACGCAAAGGTGTTCAGTTCAGAATTATATATGCACATGGCCGGCCCCAGCAGCGGATGTGTTGATAAAATGGCCACAGGGTGGCTACCCACAAGCGTTGGTAAATTGTCAATGATTTGGTTACCTGTAAAGCCCACTTGTAGCCTCCTGGAGGTGTCTGCCTCGCTGTTATCTTTGCTTCTTCGATGTACTTTGTATAGAGAGGATAGATTAACTGCGAAACCAACTGGTGTTTAGCTGCAATGTCACAACTGTTAACTTCGGTTCGGTTTAGACATGCCATGGTGCGAGCCTGTACATCCCGACATGATAGTTGTAAACCAGACCTCATCGGCATATCGAGTAGTCCACAACAGCGGCAGCCCCAGATGTGTCTGCTTTGGTATCTCTGCTCTATCGCCAAATGTGAAGTACTTGATAGGGGACTTGAACATATAGAAGCGGCTTGCGCGCTGCTTCTCCACGCCATACTGAACTTCATCTGATCGTACCTGATGAACATGTGAATAAGTTATGCTATCACAATCTCCCATACAATTGTTCAAGCGCAGCTGTATACCTTCCAGTACATGATGTCACTCTTTGAGCCAATGTCATCCGCATACTTTTTCATGGGAGAGTTGTATCTAAACACAGTGTCATGAGAGTCAATCTCCGGTCCTCTTTGGTGGTGAAGAACATTGTCCCCAACCTGTTGCAAGGCTTTGGTCAGAGCCTGAGCCAGTCCAGGCTTAAGCAATAACCACTGTACAATAAGATCTACGTGCTGTGGCTTGGCAATGCAGATTGCAGAGTTCAAGCACAGCTCACAAAGGTCATACCGCGATGACCGCACAACTTCCCAGTGCTCCAGGCTTCAGATCTGGAAACAGCTCCAAGTAGTTTTCTGGCATGGTGTTGTCCTGGAAGTTGTCAGCTGGACTGTCCCGGAGGCCCATGGTATCACCCGACATGTACCTGACCGCACATGACCGTTTAAGGCAACTCTATCCGTGCATTGACAATCAGCTACTGCACGTGCTCAGTCATTGATTTCTCCTTTGCTTCAAGCAACGGAGCAGTCAAGGACTGTACGAGTGCACTCCAACTCAGTAAGAGCTCCTCTACATAAAACAACGACAGCAATCATCATGTCCTTTTACTAACAGGTACCAACCTTTTGACACAATCACGCGTCCAGACTCCGCATTGTGTTTCATTGCCAGCAAACCACTTTGTTAGCACCTTCAAAGCGTATTCGCGTATAGTGGCAGAGGGAGGTGTGAACCGGAGCTGATGATCATCTTTCTTCTTTTTCTTCTTCGCAAGCAACTTCCTTCCAAGATTGCTGTGCGACTCATCTGCAAGCCCAACTGAGATTAAGTCACCTTGCAAAGACTCAATGTGCAACAAAGTCATGGCTTAGGCAGCAATATCCGAAACACATACCAGTCACTTTGAAAGTGGACTCCTCTAACACGGAGTCTCCAAAGCGTAGCGGGGCGGGTGCATACCGGCACATGTCTGGGATAATCGGCTCAGGGCAGTCGGGGCAGTTTGGCACAATGCTGTCTGGAGGACGCACTGAAGGACCTGATTGGCCAGGCCATTACAACATGGCAAGATAAACCCGTTCATGCATTGGGCCGCAATGACCAGCACACAAGGCCACCCCGACACCCCAACACACCCGTGTACCTGCTGCAGGTCGTCGTATGTGCTTCACACGCTCCACCATGACATCCAATGTGACTGCAACATATCAACTACAAGTCACTTACTCGCAAGATGCAGGCACTGGCATCCACTTCAAACAACCATTGGGATGTGAAGTGTGCCCTCAGCTCTTGCGCGTACATACCGTTGTCACCAGCCGCAAGAGTACACAAGGCTAAAAGCACGATGAGCACCAGCTTCATCTTGTCAACCTGCATACAAGTGGGTCACAAACCTGTGTTCATGTCCTTTTAAGCACTGCCTGGAGGACTGATCTCCACTTGTTCTTACCTAACTATCAATGTGACCTATGTATGGGCGGTTGAGTCTTCGAAGAACCACCACCAGAGCTGCGACGTAAAGGGAGCGCAAGAGGGAGTGCCAGGCAGACGTGACAGACGAGCGAGCCAAGTTATACCAGCGCAGCGCATTCAGCACCACGAGAGCTCCTACACGAAACTTGGCCTGCGCAGGTTTCTTCTTTCCGTCCACCTGTTACGGATGTATTGTTGGGCACCTAGTTAACACCCTAGCGAAACACACTTCCACCGCAAACAACGATTGCGTGTTCTGTGTCCATGCAGCATAAACCAAGGACAATGTGACATTGTGTTCTTTGTCCTCACAGGAGCAATGCTTGCTGCTTTGCATTGACTGTTTGTGCAAGGTGCAACACTGCGTCATGCTTCCACAACTTGTTGGGCAGTTGTTTCGTACAGACCCATACTTGTATTGCTCACACATACATCAGGTGGCATGACCATCCAGCTGCACTGACCGGAAGTGCCTCAGCAGCTTCTGTCAATGGTGGCTCCACCCCCATCAGGCGTACATCAGCGAGCACCAGCTGCAAAGGAGACGAAGAAAGGTGAGGGGGGGAAGGGAATGCTGCAAAGCTACTGGACCACACAGCAACAGCCAAGCAATACCAAAGCAAACAACAATCAGCAGGCTGGCTTCGCACCTTTCATGTCATTCAACGGCACCAGCAAGCGCAGGCAATGTCAAGCTGCTATCAGTTCACCTTCAACATCTAGCACAAGCTCGTGAATGCACCTTGTCTGAAAGCTGAATAGATCCGTTTCAACACTGGTTTCCTCAACGCTGGTCTTCCAGGTTCCCCCGCAAACGTAGCGAAATACACACCCCGCCTACCCAGCTATGCGCCCAGAGCTCCTTCCCGCTCTCAGCCCCTCCGGCGCCGCTGTCCCACCGCAGCCCCCCCGCTCGCCAACGACACCAGCAGCCACCACTGCACACCCTCCCGATCCGGTTCAATTACTCCGCTCCACGCGCCCGAACCGAGTCGTTGTCATAACCGATAGGGCGGACGTAGGCTTGCATGCAACCTATCGCCCGCGGGCGCGACGTACAGGAGAAGGCACTCCCGTTTTCTCGTTGCGCCGTACCGGAAGCGAAGTACCGGACACTTCAGTCCAGATCGCCGCTTTGCCGTTTGGTTTTGTGTATAATTGCTCGGTTAAGCGGTTTGTCGGTTCCGGATTGGTTGGTCGGTTAGTTGACTGGGGCGGCGGTGTCCGTGAGGGCCTGGGTGTGGGTGTGAGTGAGGGTGTGGGGGGTGAGGGTGTGGGGCGAGGCGGCTTAAATAGGGGGAAGGATAGGGAAGATGGGAACTAGTTTAGGAGACAGTTGGCGCGGTGGGGGCACACTCACGGGGGGAGGTCTCACTTGGCAGGGTGCCTCTCAAACGCTGCGCTCAGGTACTGCACTTAGGTAGCAGATATTTTCAATACACTATACATGTAGCCAGCTACTCCATTACACTGTTACATTACACCTCCCCTGCAGTGTATACGATACCACCTGATGTTCATCAGTGGCAGTCACTGACTGTGTGTGTTTTAGTAATGTGTTTCCATTGCTGTGTAATATGTAATACGGTTGCAAGGAGCCAAGTTGCACGTCCAGTGCCACTCTTGCTTTTGTGCTTGCTTACCTTAAGCCAGCTGTGTTTGAGTTTTTTACAAAAATAAGTTGTCATTTCCCATGACGTGTTAGGTTGCTTTCATGTTGTCCCAACCCTTCCACCCAAGTAAGGTCGGTCGAACCCATCTGCAGTAAAGTATGTGTGTGCGCATTGAGTACAGTGTATGACACGATCAGATCAGATGAGATCACCCATCCAGTGTGTGTACGTGCGCAGGTGGGTGGTGCGCGTCTGTGCTTGCACGTATGCGTGTGCATACGCGCGTGCGCTCCTGTACGCGTGCATGTGTCTGGTGTGCACCTAGTACTCCCAAAGCGATCCATCATGTCAAAGTACATCTGTCTTCTCACACCCACCCACCCACCCACAGGCACGGGTTTCCCCCCCTCCGACCCCCTCCTCTCCTCCTCCGCCGCTCTCCTCTCCCTGGACGACCTCCGCCTCCAGCTCCATCAACTGTCGACCTCCTCCACCCGACGCCGCTCCTCCTCCTCCTCCTCAAAGTGGCGGTGGAGGAGCGGGGAACGGTGGTACCATAACTATGCGGCGGGGGCGGAGGAAGGTGAGGGGGTGGATGGGTGGATGCGTGCGTGCATGTGTGCGTGTGCGTGGGTGTGGGCGTGCGCGTGGGCGTGTGTGCGTGTGTGAGGGGGGTGGAGTGAGGGTTGGAGTAAGTAGTGAACGAAGCGAGGACTAAGTGGTGAATGCGCGAGTGTTGGTTTGAGAGTGCGTTTGTTTTTGGGTAGAGTACAACTGTCTGTTATGTGCAGTTGCGGTGGATAGGACGACGGTCGTGCCGGTGACGTATACCACGGCGAGCTTTCAGCAGCAGCCAGCGATGCCCTCCACTCAAGAATTGATCCAGGTGTGAAGAGCTAATTTTCCAAATATCCACAATACCCTTATGCAGTCTGTGTGTCCACACACATCACTCATCGGTGACACCACGCAAACAGTACCTATACACACGTACTGTACACTGTTTACTGCACATACCATGTGTACTCGTGCACTACAGACGCTGCGTACGTACACTGTGTACCCTAAACACACTGATTCACTGAGTTGTCCATCACCAGGCCGCTTTGACGTCCGTGGCCTTACCTGCCGCCGCCGCCGCTGCCGCCGCCGCCGCCGCCGTCACCAGATCCACCCTCCAACACCATCAGCAACAGCAACAACAACAACTCAACGCCACCATCACGTCGCAAGCGACCGCCAAATCCACCGCCAGCGTGGGCGTGAGCGCCGTGCGCAAGCACGCCAACATCGCCACCCAATCCGAGAGCGGAGAGAGAGAGAAGGAGACGGTCGTCAAGCTAGTGCGGGATGAAGCTGCAGAAGAAGCCTTGAGTACACAAGTGAACGTGTTGGAGGAGGAGCTCAGATCCACACGAGCACGAGAGAGAGAGCGTGACAGAGATCGGGAAAGAGAGCGTGAGCGTGAGCGCGAGAGAGAGCGTGAGCGTGAGACAGAGCGAGAGCGTGAGAAAGGACGAGAGAGTGAGATGGAGGCGAGAGGTAGTCAATTTGAGTTGAAGTGCAGGGAGTTGAGTGGTAGGGTTGTCGAGTTGGAGGGCGCGTTGGAGGCGGAGAGGAGGGCGCTGGATAGGGAGAGGAGGGAGAGGGCGGAGGAGAGGGAGGGGGAATGGGAGGGGGAACGGAAGATGGCGAGAGAGCTTGAAGAAAAGAGGTGGGGACATACACGCAAGCTGACATGGAAAAAATTTCAACACACATGCACACGCATTCGCGCTGCATGAGCACTCGCGAACGTGCACACATGCGCGCGCACACACAATTGAGTGATTTGCAGTACTCAGTTTGCTGCACCTTATTCCACTAAGCTGTACATGGTTGCTGATCCCGTGATGGTGATTGCGTACACTTATCGCAGGAGGGAGTGGCAGCTTGAGTACGACGAGAAGCGCGCGAAGGCGGACCTGGAGGCGGCACTGGCCATCCAGAAGTGGGAGAAGGCTGTGGCCCAGGTGAGCTGCGATATCTTCTCATTACCGACATCTCGTTATGCGCGTGCACGCACGTGTGTGTGCGTGCGCATGCACGTGCGTGTGGATGTGCGTGTGGACGTTCCGTGTGCCATGTTTGCTTCTGTTCACGTGTGTGTGTGTGTGTGTGTGCGTGCATGTGCATGTGCATGTGCACGTGCACACAAGTGCGCGTGTAGTAATGAGTACGTGTGTGCATACGTGCACGAGCACGCGTGCGACAAAGCATCATCCAACCCCGCATCCTCCCGCAGGCGCGCGCGGACGCCGCCGACGCTCTCGAGTCCGGTCGCCAGGATGCCGACCTTCTCCGTCGTGCGCGTCGCGAGGCCGACGAGCGCGCGGGGGAGCTCGAGAGGCGGCTGGCGGAGACGGAGCTCCGTCTCAGCCAGCTGCAACAGCTGGCTGAGACGGATCTGAGAGAAGCGCGCGAGGAGGAGGAGGAAAAGGAGGAGGAGGAGGAGGAGTTCAGGCATAAACATGCGGTCTCGCCGAAGGTGGCGCCGATGCCGGTCTCACAGCAACCAAAGAAGCAGGTATTGCGAGGTTGCACATGCGGACGTGCGTGTGTGTGAGCCTGCGTGTGTGCGTGCGGGTACGCGCGCGCGCGCTCGCACAATGACACACGCACACACGTACGCACATACGCAGGCACACACACGTACGCACACACACACACACACACACACACACACACACACACACACACACGCGAGTGCGTGCGCATGCATACATGAATTCTCTCATCCTGGTGCTGGTCACTACATATGTCAAATACAAACTCGCCGACAGGTCTCTCTGGTTGCTTCCGATACCCTCACGCACTCCTTCACGTACACGCCTCCCCCGGTGTCCTCCATCACCTTGACCCCGCAAGACCCGTACGCCCGCTTCTTCTCCATCGGCCCCGCCAAGGCAAGCACGGGCACAACATGAGACGCCAACGTGTTGCTTGTATGTACGTGTGGGTGGAGCTCATGCTGAGTTGGGATGATCTCCCCTTCAGGAGGTTGACAATGCGGTGGAGTCGGTGTTGAGGCAGAACGGTGTGGACGCGGACGTGGGCAAGATGACCGACGAGACCCACGAGCACGTGACGGCTCTGCTCAGGCGGCGCAAGGAGGAGTGGCCTGAACACGCTGTCATTAGCGCCGAGGTGCATGCGTATGCGTATCAAGCTGCAGTATATTGTTGATTGATTGACACTAAGATACACACGCACACGCACACGCAAATGCATGCACGTACAGACGTACAGTCACATGCGCATGTGTGCGCGCGCGCATGGGAGTGTGCTTGCAAGCATAAACGCACACGCACTCATGGCCCTGACATAAACGGATGAAACAATGTATGTGCTGGACACGCGGTTCTCTGCCAACCTGCTGATTGACAATGTTGTGTGCTACGACAGGAGGTGGATGAGTACATGGAGCGTGCTTTGGCCACGTACGGCATCCCCACCGACGCGACCACCATCCCTCACTCTCTCTACGCCAAGTCCATGCAGGAGCTCATCAGGCAAGACTCTACCCTCATCAGGCGTCGTGTTAGGTTGTGTTATGATGCGTGTGGGGTGACGTAGTGGTTGTGTGCAGGAACCGCGTGGGGAGGCTGAGGAGTGCGGGGCTCAACGTGGCCGAGTTGCCCGCGGGGATGGGCGCGTGGGAGGCGGGGGATAGCGGTGGAAGCGAGGCCGGGTCGGAGGGCGAGGTGTGTGCGTGTGTGCGTGTGTGCGTGCGCATGCGCGGGTGCGTGTGTGGGTGCACATGCATACGCGCGTGCATGCAAATGAGTGTACACGTGTGCGTAATGTACGTGTGCGCAAGCAAGCGTGCTTTGTGGGTGTGGGCATACGCACATCCACATGGTGTACAGTACGGCTATATAATTGCTATGTACTTGAAACAGTAACTTTTTGTAGGTGAGTCCACAGGCTTCTGAAGTGGGCAGCCGGAAGGCCGACAGCATCGACATCAACGCTTCAAACCAACTCTCACCGGCATCAAACACACAAGATAGCATTGATATCGATGCTGCCAACAACAGCGCCAAGAATATCACTTCCACCGCATCTCGAACTAAGCGGGATGAGCTGTATGTCGACGACGGCATCAGCGACATCGATGCCAGTGACGACGAATTCAACTATGAGGCTTCGGGGAGTCAAATAAATGCGAACCCAGTTACCGCAACTGCGGTCAGAGAGGATGGGACTCTTTCTGTGCGCTTTGAAGAAAACGCTATCAACAACATCAGTAACAACAGCAGTACCAATACTAGTATGAGGAGAGTGAGTCTACCTGAAAGTGACGGCGCGTTGGTTCTGCGCGGCCGGCCGAGCAACAGCCTGGTTAGAGCCGCGAGCTTCAACCGGACCGGGACGAGTCTGTTGGCACCTAATGCTAACAACTCGGGGAGAGAAACGACAGGCTTCGCCTCACTCGCCACGACATTCAGGTGTGATGCAGCTGTTGTTGAGGTGTAGGTGAGTGGTGTCTTGTTGCACATGGCTGACTGTGGTTATTGGGTGTCGACAGTTCTGCGAAGGATGAGTTTGGAGTGAGCGGTGATGAGAGTGAGGGCGAGGGCGAGGACGAGGAGGAGTTCCTGGAGAACAATAACAGCAACAGCAACAGTAACCACCACAATAGCGATGAGAAGGGCAAGAAACCCGTTGGGCGCACACCTAAAGCTGGCGAGGTCGACACAACGATGGTAAGTGTCGGTCCCAACAAGAAGTACACATCTCTTGCAGCAGGTGTTGTTGTTGTCATCGCAGTTTGTGTAATGCGTGCATCTGTCTATGTCTCTGCAGGGAAGTGTTAGCCTGAGAGAAAGAGCCGCAGCCGCCTCCGAGCATAGTGACATGCGTAGCAATGTTGCTAAAGTTCATGATGACAACGATGATGATGAGGATGTCCTTTCTGAAGGCGACTGGGGCTTCAGGTGAGCCACATGCATGTGGTTGTAAAAGACCACATAACATGCCACTTGGCACTCACACGCATACAGCAACAAGTGTCAATAAGCTTTCTCTCATGTGCAGGCCTCAGAGGGTGGAAGCCGCCTCCACAAAGCCATCCAGACAAGAACAAGAGCAGACCATCAAGGTCAACAACAATAACAACAACAACAACAACAACAACAGCACCACCACCAACAACAACAGCAAGAGCGTTGAGAAGAAGGACAAGGAGAAGAAGGTGAAGAAGGCGTACGACGACGAGTTCGCGGAGTTCGACTTTGAAGATGAAGACTCTACTGAGGATGAGGACGAGGACGAGCACGAGGATGAGGACAAGAATGTGCAGGTGAGGGAGCATGTGAAGGTGGATGAGGACGAGGTGAGTGATGAGGGTGAGGAGGAGGGGGTCAATGCGCAATGCGCGGCCTGTGGGGGCGTGGCGACGGTGCGTTGCGGCGCGTGCGAGAGCGCAAGCTACTGCGGGGAGGCGTGCCAGCGGCGGGACTGGGCCAGGCACAAGCCCATGTGCGTCGCCGCGCGGAGATGAAGACCTTGACGAATGAATCGTATCAGCGTGTGTAGATAAGGAGAATGTGTGTGTACCATTGTAATATGTGTATTGCATAGGTGTGTGAGACATCAGGTACATTGACATGTCGTGGTCAGCTATGTTCTGATACAAAGTGTGAAAGAGTGACCGGCAAGCAAAACACGCCTTACGTCATCATCAGACGGCCATGTGCAGGTGTCACCGCCCAGGGCATCCAACCAATGCCCTCCCTCGCCATCTGCTTTTCTACTACAACAACACTCGCACATATGTGTCCATCCAGTATGTTCACGCCGCCTCGCTCCCTTTTTTTGTCCAGCATGCATATCAACAGGCATACCAAGCGTGACGACACGCAGTTGCACACACATTGGGGGCACATGATCATCATCACTGCTGCACCACACTTGCCCTGCTGTGCCCTGTGCCACACCAAGTTCAAGGCCGCTTGATTCTCCCCACACACAGGCCGCTTTAGACAACAATCGGAATGGTTGCTAACATGCAACCATACTGAAGTCCTCAAGTGCTTGAGTCACAAGTACAAAAGCGCTCTGCCTCCTCATCCTTCACCTGCTCATAATGGTCCCTTGTGAGAGTGGGGCCGCCTGCTCATGGCCGCCACCGCCGCCGCCGCCGCCGCCGCCGCCGCCAAGGCAGGACGCCACTAGTGAGGTAGCGGCATGCATGCACGCGCACAGTGCGGCCGACATGGCTGACGGCGGCGGCGGCGGCAGCAGCGGCGGCGGGGGAAGCGTCATCGCTGTGCTCCTTGGTGTGGCTCAGGCAAGCATTACCTGTGTTTAACGACTCAGGGACAGAGTGGCTCAACTTGAGCCACTCTGTCGCCTTGTTTCTTGCGCCGGCTTGCGTGCAATGCATACATGGGTGGGTGTGTTTGCCGGCGTGTTGTTTCGGACACAACAACGCTGAACAGCACTGCAGCGTCCAGATGCATCGATCATGTGCTTATGCGCACAACACACACCCTGACAGGACAACATCATCATACGCATGCATGCATGAGTACACCAACATGTCACAGCTGCATTTTAGACTACCTTTGTTGGTATACCACTGGATTGTGTCACATGACCACATCACAGGACGGAGGCAGGCCGCAGCCGGGCTGCTTCAAGCCCTGCTGCATGGCCGCTTACACAAACCCAAGTCTGGTAAGCTCAGTTCCTACTCATGGATATTGTTATTGTTGCTGTTGTTGTCGTCATCGTTGTCCTCCATGACACCAACGCAGTCGTAGGTGCGACACCCGCCCTCACTGGGCGTAATCGACACCGATGGCGGGCTTCACATCATCGATGTGACCCGCGCACTCGCACACCAACTTCACACCCTGATGCAGGTGAGGTTATAGAAACAACACAACATTAAGAGTACCAAATTACAGACACCATTTGACAGTAGGTTGCGGGGAGTCCGTTTGATGTCGGGAGGTTGAAGAGCGTGTGGTTGACGCACGCGCACGTGGGCCACGTCGACGGCGTGGGCCTCCTCGGCAAGGAGGCGATGGATGCGAGAGCTCTGTCTGTGCACTGCAGTGATAGCGTGGCCGAGTTGTTTCGTGCCACGCCGGCGTGGAACCAACTCTTACTCGACGAGCGGGTGCGTCTAGCACCAGTACCCACACAAGCAGGGGTGGATGATGCCCTCATTACTGGCGTGAAGGTGCCGCACCGAGCGGAGCTGTCCGACACGCACGCGTATGTTGTGTCCGGCGTGAAGAAACAGTTGCTCTACCTCCCGGATCACGACAGCTGGCGGGAAACGCTGTCGGCTGCGGGGTGTGATGAGGGTGACGTACGCGGGTGGCTGAAGAAGCTCGGGGTGGATGTTGCTGTTATTGATGGCACCTTCTTTGACGTGAAGGAACTCCCATCTGGGCGCCAATCTACGGTACTGCACGCCATGCATCTGCGTGTTGTGTTGCTCAACACATTGTCTTGCACACAGGATTTCATGTGCACGTGTGTTTACCTGCAGGTGCCCCATCCTCCTGTGTGCGAGACCTTGAAACTGCTTGGCACCCGCCAGCAAGGTGAGGCTTGCAAAACCACGCACACACCTTTGCATGGCAGCACTCCTCCATATATAGCTGGTGTCACACGTGTAAGCAGGTGACTCGCGTGTCGTGTTTACGCACTTCAACCACACCAACCCACTGCTGGGAGGCCACATTGAGGCCAGACGCTGTGTGGAGGAGGCGGGGTGGGAGATTGGCGAAGAAGGAATGACGTTTGTCTTGTGATGCGTGACTGTAATGACTTCGTAGTGTACAAAAGATGCAAGAGGCAATTCATACATTCAAACCTACATGCATACGCAGTGTGTACAGTTGGATAAAAAACAAGCAATGTAAGCAGCAAATGCAAACATGTGCGCACTCATGCACACAACCATATGCAACTTGAGCATCTGCCAGAATCAACATGCTGAAACAGCAGCAGTGTACAACAGGGCAATAGCAGTACAGCCAAACCAATGGGGTCTATGCTACAGTACAGGACGCAGATCGGAAAGAAGGAATAATCGACAACATTGTGTACACATACTCGCAGACTCCCCTCTCATCACTCTTGTTGGCCCACGGCGGAGGGGTCCTTCTCCTGGAGGTTGAGCTCCTTGCCTGTGATGCGTGCGTAGAGCTCGAGGACGTCCTGGACAGTGGTCTCAAAGTGGGAGGTGGCATCGTATGACTTGGAGATGTAGCAGCGGTCTGCGCGCTCGTCGTGATCGGGGACCACATAGTCATACACGTCAAAGAACTGCTCGTCCACGGGGCCGAGAAGGGCCAGGCCCGGGGCGAGCTCGGCCTCAGGGCGGTCCGTCTCGGCGTCCGTCGACACGAGCGCGATGAACTTGCCCTTCGGGGCCACATTGTGGCTGTACGAGCAGCAGAACACGTACATGTCGTTGCGGCGGTTGAGCTGCTTTTGAGGAAGGATGATCTGAACCGCGTGCGCGTCGTTCGTGTTGGGGATGGGATGGCTCATGATGCATATCGCGCGCACAACCCGTCCCACCTTCTTCGTTTTGCCTACAAGTCAAGACGTCTTCAGCTCCACATTATGCATCTCTACTTGACAGGCTCAACCACCAGTCCTGGCTAACAACTGGCTAGGAAAAATTGGTGCTGCTGTACATGCGGGCCCGCATGTACACAACCACGAACTCACGCACTTCTAGGCAACTCATCGATAGTAGCCAATTGGTAGCGTACATTGACTCCAAACACACCTGGAAAGTAGCTGGGATCCCCAACAACAAACTTGCACTTGGCCACTTCACCCTCCGACTTGACACCAATGGCCGCACCACTCTCGTCATAAACAACCTCAGCGTCTGGTTTCGACAACATGTAAACTCCTCCATACACAGCACTCAACCGAGCAAAAGCCTGTATAACACCATGATCGTTACCATACATGACCATGCGTGCAACCACACAAGCCAATGCACAAACGGCGACAAAACCACAAGACCATTGCAAGTCATCATCACTGATTGCATGCAGACACTCACCTGTGGCAGTTCGCCGAGTCCGTACAATGGGTAGATGTACGGCGAGCCGGCGCCAAAGCGTTCCAGGGACTCTGCATACAACTTGATCCTGAGGACGGTGGCCATTGCGGGCTGATTGAGGTACGAGTCCTCGCGATGCAGTGCCAGTGCGTGCCCAATGAAGTCGATAGTGTCCTCGACAAGGCCGAACTTGTCAAAGACAGCCTTCATGGTCATCGCCGTCAGATCCATCCCTTGATGTGTCTTGGGATTGCTCTCATCGTAATCCTGCGCAGCTGGAGCTTGAGATGTGGCTCTGCAGTTTTAGATGACATGGCAACATGCAGACAGAGCACAGGACTGTTTTGCTGCGTATTGCTAACTTGTTGCAATAGCTCTGACAAATACATTGTTAATGTGGTCAGGAAGGGTTTTGAGCACTAAAGGAGATGTGACAATCACAGCTTGTAACCTAACTAGACACATAGACTCTTCTCCTAAAACAATATAACCTCATGACCGCGTCAGCTGTAATGCCAATACCAACGCAACAAATGTAAGCATTGCAAACGGCACACACCTGAACAAAGGAAAAGAACTTGTATGCACGTCGCTTTTCAAATAGACCCATCAAGGCTGACAATGTGGCTTCCTTGGGAGTCACAGGAACTTTGTGAATCTGCAAACAAGAGAGCTTTTGAGCTTGGACGAAGAAAAGAAGAGACTTGTGCTTTGTAATTTGAATCACAAGGCACCCTGAATGCCTGCAATATGCCAAGTAGGTCACCTTGTTTTGCTTCAGCACAAAGCTGCCATCCCCGGCCTTGAACTCCAGGTACTTTGTGACGTCTGTGTGGAGGAGAACCCTCACCAACTGCCCGTTCGCCATGATGAACTGCTCGAGTGCACAAGTCAGGATTATGGGTAATGCTGAAGGAACCTTGCAGACACCATTGGCCACTGCTGCACGCATGTTTACCTTGGGGATGAGATCAATGTTGTAATCACGTGAAGGGCCCAAATTCTCTGGAACCTTCTGACCGGGTCGGAACCGCTCCCATAGCTGAGCATCAACAAATGGAAGTTAGCAGGGGCATGTATGAACACTGTGCATGCAATTGCATTAAACTGACCTGGGTTAAACTGAGGGACGCGGACGCACCACCATAGTAGTTGTTGCGATCCATGTGCAGAACCTGTGAACGTACGCGAGAAGGGGTTTGTACGTGTCATAACTAAAGATATACCTCATCAAGCAAGCATGACTCACCTATGACCAATTGTACATCATGACTGCTTAGATAAACCTAATGTAACCCATCCATTTGAGCATGACAATGGAAACGTGATATGCACAAATAATTTTCCTGCAAAATCGTGTTGAGAAATTGCAACAAAGATGCAAATGCAGTGCATACGACTGAATAAAACAGTGTACGCAGCCAGGGAGCAGCTGGTTGAGCTCAGCAGCTGCATGCTCACAGTCGACTGCAGCTTGCCCTCAACAAACAGCGACAATGCACAGTAACTATTCCTAAGCGCTTCATCCAGTGCTGCTCAGCAAACAGACATGTGGAAAGCTTAATTATTGCGCTAACACTGACACTGAGCGTGTGGTGTAAAGGCTGATCAATATGTGCTGGTCACATTCAAGCAAGCTCGTGACAAACAGGGACACAGCGACAAGTACATATATAGCTTGCAAACTCAGACCAGTCATTAAACACTGTATAATGGATCTGGTTGGACAAACAACAAACATCCGAGCAAGCAGTAGCACTGACCTTCTTGCCATCAACAGACAGCAGCCCGCTCAGGATGCACTCCTTGAGCCCTGTGCCCAGCACGATGGCATCGTAGGTCTCATCCATGGCGGATCCAACGCTGGCACAACCACCACACCCCTCCCCTCACTCTCCACCTCCCTCTCCTCCTCTCGCGCCGCCGCCGCCGCCGTCCACACCACCACACCAACGTCCTAACTACTTGCCACCAAACCCTAATTCTGATCTAGGGTTTCCTCCACGTCAGCACACAAACGTGCCTGTATGCGGCCGACAGGCGCACAAACATAAGCAGCGGCATACTGAAGGCGCCGAGTGGTCGTCACGTGACTGGGGAACGCGGTTAACCGGCGGTTAGAGCCGATTGGGCGTGCGAGTCACGGTTCGAACCGCAGACCGCGGTTAGGGCTAACCGGTGTTCCAGGCCAAAGCGCTCCAGGCCAGGCCAGGCCAGGCCAACTGAACGCCGTACCGGCGATCGAGCAGGCGGATTGGGAGATTGGATTGGTTTGTGGGCGAGGTGGGAGAGGATGATGGGCGTAGATGCGCAGGTGCAACGGACGTGAGTGAGCCTGCGGCCTGGCCTAAAAGTATGGCCCAGCACCAGGCGGCGGCCCCGCGTGATGTCGGGGTGGTGCTGGCCCAGGCGCTCGCAGACCTGCGGAACATACGGGCCAGCCTACAGCAGGGCGCAGGCGGGCAGGTTAGCAAATCCGACTGTTGTTGCGATTGTTGTCGCAGCTGACGTAGCTGTGATGGAACTTGATTTGCTTCGTGTGGAAGTCGAATCTATCTGTGCTGTTGTGTACGCACATCCTCGTGCAGTGCCGTTGTCTCTGTAAACAACCGGGTGGATGGATCTGTGTAACACAAACTGAAGCTTGCATGGAAGGTGCACTGGGCACGCCAATATGCGCGTGTGTGCGAAGTGCGTGCACACACCTCGCACACAAGTAACCCCCACCCACCCACACGCACGAACACAGGCGCGCATAGATGCATACATGTGCATGTGCGCAGGCGTATGCACACATGTGCATCCATCTACATCCGTGCGCACAGAGACATGTACGCCCATGCAATCATTCGCACATATTGAAAGTGCATGTGCACGCACACACAAACACACACATGCACACACCTGTCTGCACACATATGCACGTGTGCACATATGGACTCACAAGGACGTGTGCACACTCCGGCGCGCACACACATTCGTGCGTGTACATGTGGCGCATACAACAACCCACTTGCGCCTCGCACATACACACAGGCGTTGGCTGCACTCGACCGCGCTGAGGCCGCTGTTGCACTAAGCGCTACCGGGTACAACAACGCCGGCTACAACGGCGCCACAGACAACAACAACGACGCGTACACCTACGGCTACAACTATGAGGACGAGTACAGGGACAACTACAACTACGACAACACGCACAACTCGCACAACTCGCACAACTCCCTCGCGCGTGGAGACACGAGGCGAGGCGGGGGGAAGGAAGTGAGAGGGAAGGTGGCGCAACGGGAGGTACGCGGTACGGGTGGGATGAGCGTGAGGTGGGGAGTGGGTATTGAGTCGTGTGTGGTGTGTGTTGTTTGCAGTTGGTTAATCAGAGTCAAGGGGAGGGCGCGTCGGCGAGAAGGGCGAGCGCGTTGCTGCATGCGAGCCCGACATCCGACCTGGTGTGTATGTGTACATATGTTTGCATGGGGCTTGCGTGTGAGTGCGTACACGTGGTTGGGTGTGCGCATATACACGGTGTGCATGCGCGTTGCATCAGTTTTGCAACCACTGTAAGTGTTTACGCAGTAGCTCATATGTGCGCGGGTCTGTGCGCATGTGTGTTGCGCTTGCATGCCAGTATGTGCATGTACCGTACGTGATGTACGCATAGTGTGTGAGGTGCACTGGAGGGTGAGTGGATGTGCGCACACACATCACATATATCTCCACGGAGATCAGTATGAATATGTCATCCTCCAGGTGAGGAAGTACCTCGAGGCACGATACGGCCTGGGTGAAGTAGGCAGCGCGAACGCGCGTGCGGTGGGCCGCAGAGCAGATGGCAAGGTTGGTAATAAAATCAGGAGATGCTTGTGTGCGTGCATAGGTGCTTGTGTGTGTTGGTGTGCACGCGGGTGACACACACACCCTTGCACGCAGGTGTGCAAGACGCATGCTGGGCCGGCCAGAGTCCTATCCAAGACCGCCCGCGAAGACCCCTTTCATCCACTGAACCTTGTCTCCGAATCCGATGTCGCAAAGGCAAGTTACCGCTGTGTATTGCTTGCTAGTAGTAGGCTAGCCTTTTTGACTCACTACACAAGCAATAGCACACTGCTGAAGCATGTTTTTGCATTAAGTATCGTGAACTCGACGCACGCGTGCAGACAGACGAGCGCACGCAAGTTCACAAGCATGCATGTACACGCTCCCCCATGCACGCAAGCGCGCGCGCGCGCACACACACACACACACACGCGCGCGCTATTGTCAAGCGGGCACACTCTACTGGTGGTTTGACTACTCAACCACACTCACACACTTCTCCCTCAGGGTCTCCTCTACCTCCTAAGCACGGGTCTTCTCCCCCGCGCGACCGACCTCACCCCCGCCCTCGCCGCCTCCCCCTCCCCCTTACGCACCAAGCCCGCCGCCACGCACACATCCTCCACACCCGCCACCCAACGCAACAACAACAACCGCGGAGACTACTTCGGGTCTCTCGGACTGGGGGGCATGAGCCACGTGAAGCTCGGGGAGTTGGGGGGACCACAAGGTGGTGGTGGTGGTGGTGTTGTTGTGTCGGACTGGCGGGAGGGGAGTCCGTCGTCGGGTGGAGTGTCCTCTTCATCGAGAGGGGTGACGCCCAACGCGGTGGTGTTGGGTGTTGGGAGTAATGTGAGGGGGAGTCCCTCACCTGGAACGGAGAGGTTGGGCACGCCGGGAGGGGAACAGAGAGGATATACGGATCTACTGGATGCGTTCTCACTGCATGAGGTGAGTGATTGAGAAGGAGAGAGGGGGAGAGTAAGGGTGAGGGTGAGAGTATATGCAGTGTCATGCATGTGCATGTGCACTGCCCTTGTGTGTGAATGTGTGCGCACGTGCGTGTGCATGTACATGTGTCGTTCCGCGCGCTGCACTTGAGCAACGTGCTGCCATGTGATTTTGGTGTGGTGACGGACAATGCAAGATGTGTTGAAACGTACCTTCACTCAGCGCCTTACTTAGGACAATGTTGTGGTCATTGCAGGTAGCAGTGAGGCGTGGCGTGACATTGGACTCGACGCCCGAGTTCAAGAGCTTCCGGCGGGCATACGCGGCGCGCTGGCCGGATATTGCAGACTACCTCAGCCGTATAGAAGAGGTAAAACGAACAATGTCAACAACAACAATAACAACAACACATATGCAAAATGCTTTGCATGTGCCTGTTGTGGGGAAGCACGAGTATCATGTGTGATGCAGGTGTGCTACGAGCACGACGTCCCGCTCGCCGTCATCGACGGCAAAGCCCTCGCCGACCTCGCAGAGGTGAGAGTCTAATCATAGCTCAGCTCACAAGTGGGTCCCATTCTCTACACACACACACACACACACACATACACACACTCAGGACGGCGCGGTGCGTGCTCGTATGGGTCAGCCTCCCCCCTCCCTCTCGGAGCTCCTCTCCGCCTCGCTGAAGAATTTGGACCAGGTGGGTTACATGTTGGGTGGGCTCATCCCTCCCAAAGAGTTCGAGAGGGAGAAGACGGAGGCGGAACGCATGGACGAGAACTGTGCCGCGACGGTGATACAGGCGGCGTTCAGGGGATATCAGGTGAGATGGAGGAGGGGGTGGTGGGTGGTGGGGTTGAGAGCATGTGACAGGTTGGCTGTAGCGGCAATGATAGGAATACGAGTATTGGCTTATAATTACAGGGGAGTAGTGTAAGCTGTCAACGCTGCCACTGGTTGTAGTGGTAGGTGGAGAGGCACGCGCACATGCACGCGCGCGCGCGCGCGCACATGCATACACACACGCGCTCGCGCGCGCGCGCAAGAGAGAGAGAGAGTATGGACCACCATCCCTCACACTACCATCACCACAATACCCACTAGTCCCACAACAACCACTGACAATCCCCTTACAGTAACACCACTCCTCCCCCACCCACGCGCAGGCCCGTAAGCTCTACAAGTCCGACCGCCGCCGCATCACCGCCGCCACCACCATCCAGCGCTGGTTCCGCCTCAAGTCGTTCCAGCGCGCCACCGCGAAGCGCATCGCCGCCGCGCGCGCGGAGACGCTGCGCAAGTTCATGGAGTTGCAGGATCGGTTCAGGGCGGAGTGGGCGAAGGAGGTGAAGGAGGGGAACCATGTCGTGGTGCACGTGCCGTCGTGGTCGTTCGAGGAGCATCTGAGGACGACTATACCACAGTTTGCGGTATGGAACAGAGAGTCTCTCTTGGTCTGTGCGTGCGTGCGTGCCTGTGCATGCGTTGATGTGTGTCTGCATGTGCAAGTGCCTGTGCGTGTGTGCACATGTGTGTATGTGCGCGCGTGTGTGTTTGAGTGAGTACATGCTGTGTACGCGCGTATGTGTGTCCGTGTATGCGCGCACGCGCGCACGCGTGTGCGTGTGTGGCCGTGTGTGTGGGCACATGAGTAAACCACCAGTTGTGCATGCAGCTGTTTTCACACTCTTTATCCCCCCCGTGTACGTGTACAGATCCGCCAGAACGCCCACATGTCCCGTCTGTTCGACCTCTCCCGTCCCCACGTCGACGTGGTGTACGTCTCCCCCTTCCCTGTCTCCGAGGACGTCGAGGGATACTACTCCAAGCTCCTCCAGACGCACTGCCGGGACGGAGGAGGAGGAGGAGGAGCCGGGGGAAGGAACGTCAATGTGGCGACGAGGTATAGAGTGGTCGTGCCGGAGAATCACGGGAGGTTCCCGATGCACTTCTCGCTGGCGAAGGTGGGGTGGATGCAAAGCAGGGAGAGTGATCAGTGGGTGTGGGTGTGAACTTTGTGTGTGTGTATGCGTGTGTGTGTGTGTATTTCTGCATGCGTGCATGCGTGCGTACAAGTGCATGCATGTGTGCGTGTACATTTCTGAGTGTGTGTATGCATGCGTGCGTGCGTGTGTGTGTAAGTGTGCGGCTGTGCAGTTGTGTGCGCGTGTGCTCGAGGGTCTATGCGTGTCCATGTTCGCGCGTGCGCGCACGTGCATGCGTGCCTGGTACGTTGCATTCGTTGTGGCCCATGCACGGCTGATGTAGCGTCGAGTCAGCTCAAACCTTTCAACCCATACCATCCCCCTATCCATCACCCTTACCACCATCTCAACACCAACCTCACCCTCCCCAGCTCCTCCTCTACTCCCCCTACGCCCTCAAGCGCATCTCCCTGTTCATCCGCGGCCGACCGGCGTACCTCCACCCCTCGGGAGCGGCGGGACCGGAGGACCTCGCGCTCGCGGTCAAACTGAACATACCGATGATGGCAGCGGGACCACAGGCAAGGATGGGATGGGTTCATGTGCGCATATATATGTGTGCGCCTATGAGCGCATATATATGTGGGTAGGTGGGTGGGTAAGCATGTATGTGGGGATGTGGGGGGGGGTGTACGTGCACCCACACGAACACGCGTGTGTATGTGCTGGCATGTACGCGTACATGGCGGAATTACATGCGCGTTCGCGAATGCATGCATGTGCACGTGAATGCATGCATGTGCACACATCTTGATATCACCACCATCCTTTGCTCAGGTCGCGCGTAGTTTGTCTACCAAGACCGCCACCAAGGCCGTTTTCCGCGAGGCCGAGGTCAACATGGCTCCCGGCCTCTCCGTCCGCAGCGAGGACGAGCTCGTCCGTTCTCTCGCCGAACTCGTGGCGGACTACCCGACGACGGCGCGTTGGATATTCAAGATCGAGGACGAGATTCACGGCCGGGGACATGCCCACTTCGACATCGCGTCTACGAGGGCGCTGGTGACATTGGTGGATAGTATTACGGGGGTGCATCCGGGAAGAGCCATGGAAAGGAAAGGATTGCTGGAGTCGCTGGCGTCGACGCTACGACGAGCGCTGCCACGCAAGTAGGAGAATAACGCATGACACGTGCACGTGGTGTTGAGTATGGATGGCCAAGGCTCACGTGCGCATGCGTGCATGCACTATGACATGTAGTGCGCACACGCGCACACACCTGCACGTGGTGGTGGGGGATGTGTGTGTGTGTGTGTGCGTGCGTGTGCGTGCGTGCACACTGACACACGCATACCCCACACCACAACACCAGCACACACCCTGCACGTCTACTTCACACCACGCTAACTTCACTCACTAGAACTTATTGGGTCCCAGGTCGGTGTTGGCGTGTCCGTCGGTGTACCCAACCTGGGCCGAGTATGCCATGGCCGTCGACTCCCGCGGTTGCATTGTTGAAGCGAGCCCGCAATCCGTGATCGGCAGTCCCTCCGTCAACATGCTCATCGAACCCGACGGCACATTCCACGTCACGTCAACGCACGAACAAGTGTTCTCACCGGCGTATCGACCCGCGGGTGCATCGTTCCCGCAATCGTCCGTGCCGCACGGAGCGCTGCATCAGGCCGCGAGGAGTGTCGGGGCCGTGCTGGCGAGGCGGTATGGGGTGGTGGGGGTGGTGGGCGTTGGGTTTATTGCATTGAAGGAAGAGGGAGCCGTGCGGCTGTGGGGAGCGGATGTTAACATACGCGCCACCGCCACTATGGTACGCGCACAAACGCATCACTTACACGCAAGCAGGCACGCACGCGCACGCACACGCATATGCGTGTACACACAAAATCACTCACGTGCACATGCAACAGGGAACGTACTGAAACACGTTGATGTGTCTTGTTGCCAGGCGTCCTTCGACCTGTTCCACTTTGTTTCCGAGGGCGTGTTCGATCCCGCAACGGGTTCATATACGGTCCCCGAGCCACCTTCAGAGCCCGTCGGGCCCTCTACCGACCCCTCTCTTCCAGGTCTCAGTCCCAATCCGGGTCCAGGTCCTATGAACCCAGTCTCAAAGGGTGTGGCTGTTGTTGCCGGGTCCAACATGAAGTCCCAACGTCGATTCTACGCGATGAGCGACCACGTGTCTCACCGGGACATCGGGTTGCTTCAGCACGCGGCGTTCTTCAATCGGTGCCGGCTTGAGGGCTTTGCTTTCGACCCGCGAGAACGGGTACGCATGCACATTGACGCTGTTGTTCAACAACCATGTGTTGATGGTGTGTGGGGTGGTCAGGTTGGGACGGTGTTCAACCTGATGGATAGCTTCGCGGGTGGGGTGGTGGGTATCGTGTGCGCGGGGAGGTCGCCGCAAGAGGCGTTCAGGACGCTCGCCAATGTGCTCGACTTTCTCAGCAGACAGGTATGTGTGTGCACAAATCTGAAGCGCTATTGCACGCATGCAAGCTTGTGAGTGCGTGCATGCGCGTGCACGTGCGTGCGTGTGGGTGTGGGCGTAAGTGCTCAGAATAATCATGGTCGTCGTGATGTTGAGGGCGTTGGTGGTAATGTTGACTGTGATGTTTGGTAGATTGGGTTATCGTCTGGCGAGGAGGAGTTGGAGGGTGATTACACGCTACGAGGTGTGCGCGCTACGTTCAAGTACTTGGCTGATAAGCTCAGCGCCAAAAAGTGACATGAGAGCACGGGTGCTAGACCAGGAGCAAGCACAGTACACTGTATAGACCAATGATGGCATGTGTTTCTTTCAATCAATGGAAACTTGCAAGTGTTTTCAAATGATTTGGTGACCATTGCACGTGTGTACGCGCACATTTGGACAACATCAACACGCGTTGTTTGGCTAGCATCAAGTAGTTATCTCACTATTTGATTATGCACCCGTTTGTGAAGCAAGTGCATCACAATGGCATTATGGCATGCACACCCGTGTTTAAAATGCCAACACTAATGGCCCCGTATTCATATAAGAGCATTGAAGAGTGCAATTAGACAATGTTCAACCGCATGCAGCTTTTATTTATTTTACTCGATGACTGCGCATGACGCGGAGTACGTAGGTAGAAAAGCCATGCAGTTGTAGTCTGCATCACAACGTCATGTGTTCACGCTCGTCGGCTTAGTCACAAACCACGCAATGCAAGGTAGACAATTCATGGTAATGATGTAAGGGGGTATCATAAATCGTAACTCACTTGAATGCACCATAAGCAAGTCTACTTGTAAACATCAACATGCAACAAAATGTGTGTGTTTTTTTCATCGTTAATGAGCTCTTTGTACAAGCTATGGTATGCACAGCTATAAGATGTAAGTGAATCCGTGCGCGTGAATCACATGGCAAGTAATCCATGTGACACCTGTGCAAGTTTTATATTTAAACATTTGCATGTTGCTTGCAACTATTTGCACTTCAGTGGCCCTCTTTATCTATTATTAAACACCTGCGCAAGGACAAGCAACACTAACATTAGAGTACCGTAATCATCTCAATACAATAACTTATGATACGTACTCTTAAATAATAAGAGAGTCACATTGTTGCAATGCATGAAGAAGGGGGCTCTCTTGGGCTGAAACGATACGTACTTTATCGGATCCCTTCTCCCTCAGGG
>RHPI01000797.1:383763-431293 GCA_009103225.1 Chlorokybus atmophyticus
CCCCCCCCCCCCCCCCCCCCCCCCTTTTTACAAAAGGCATGCACCCAAGACGCACGCACGTAAGCAGGCGTAACAACCGTGTCGGCAAGTCACAGTTCTGCTTAGCGATAAATGCGGTAAATTGTCGAGCTGTTACGTACGGGCGGGTTCCGCTAGTGTTTTGGCTTCAGCTTCACCCACCCACCCACCCACCCACCCCACCCTACCCTCAGGAGCTGCATGGGAGCAGCACATTGGATGCTGCCGGAATATGTGACAAGGTGAGCCAGCAGTGGTGGTGCAGATTGCAAGTTCCTGAACAAACAGTGCTTGCATTGGCTGGCTCTACATATAGCCTATCCAGTGAGGATGAATAGTCGAACTGGCCACGGCTGGCACACCACTGGCAATTGCTACGACAGTCACCCTGAGGCAAATGCGGCTCAACATGAAGACCAGTCGCATTGGCAATGCGAAGGTGCTTGTTACAAGCATGGCGTCGACTACCACTACGAGTACGATGGCGAGTATGAGTACGAGTACGAGTATACTGGCGAGAAAGAGTATGAGCAGGAGCAGCTGCTGCCACACGACAATTGGCACATTGCGCTTGCATTTCATGAACACGAGTACGGGACTGCTATTGGCTATGAAGCTGACGGCTATGAAGCTGACCACCACCAGAACGATGAAGACAGCGGCCATACGGTACTGTACGTGCGGTCTCAACACAACATGCAACATGACAATCTCAACTTTAACTGTGTGGTGGTTGCAGTACCAGCCTGCCATTGCAGATTGTTGGTACGACGATGAGCCATACGACAGCGAGTATGATGAACTCTACACGGATGCTGATGTGGACTGGCGCTACAACCAACCACCTTGCGAAGCGGCTGCTGACTATGTATATGACTATCGTATGCCATCCACATCCCCAAATGCTGCAGCATATGAGGACCCAGGCTACTTTGACGCTGAAGAGCGGCAGGTTAGCGGTTGTCGCTTCGAAGTATGCATTGACGACTGAACTGAGTGGCTGAACAGAGTGGCTGTGTGACTGTACGTTTCAGGAGAATGTACCTGAGGATGGTTGGTTTGTAGAGGACGGCGTCGAGGCGGGTTGCCCGCAAACTCTGGCCATCAAGCAGGACAACCGCTGCATTGTGCTTGATGACTTCATTCCACCAGCGTACGAGGTAGGTGTGACAGCACAATCGACATGGTTGTGCAAATCAGCAAACGTTACATGTTCTGCACAGATCTGTTCCCGCATCGAGAAACTTATCATCAGCCTGTTGGAGGGCCTGTGGCAGCCAGAACCTAGCTTTGTGACAATGGACATGGTATACGCAAGCAGATTGTTGTCTATGGTCAATGCAATTTGCAACCATCAAACATTCTTGTGCTCTTGCAGATCCGCAGGTGCACCACCAACACGGAGGTCTACAACGGGGCGCTTGGTTTGAACAAAGACGGCATCGTGCGGCGAGGCATGACCATGAGAGCTGCTCAAGCTTATGCCAGGGGTAGCAAATGGTTTTCAGCTGGTCACAAGACACAACGCAGAAGCGTCATTTCATTGTTTTGATGCGTGCGCACACGCAGTGTGGAAAATACTGCACATATGTTACGGGCTGCTGGTTCACGGGCAGAAGGCCACGAGACGCGATATCTACTACCGTCTGCTTGGGGACCAGTCCAAGATCTTTGCTAATGAGAAGCAAGTGTACAGCGCCATCTCCGGTGCGTTCACCGCATGATAGTGCTCACCCATGTATGCGTAATGACATTGCTGTGCAGATGCTGCGGCATTGTTGCAGTGCCCGCGTGCAGCGCTCGGCATAACAGCAGCAAGTAGGTCAGCAGTCGCTGGACTGCTGCTCATACACGTAAGAGAAGCCTTGCATGTGCACCTGTCCAGTCCGTTGCGGTCTGCTTGATACCCTATGTATCGAGAATAACTGTGGCGTGCGTGCATGCACAGGATGTGGAGAACACCATCAACTGCGCCGCCGTTGGCCTGGAGGGCTTCAGTATCACTGGTGATATTGAGCGTCTGAACATGTGGAAGTACAGTACCAGCGCTCAGATCATCATCGTCATAGAAAAGGTGAGGTACCCTCCAATCTGGATTGAAAAAGTGGTCTTGTGTGACTACCTCCTATCACGGGTCATCACCATCGGTCTTTCAGGATGCCGTCTTTCAACGCCTCGTTGAAGACGGCCTATTCAATCTGCTACCGTGCATCTTGGTGACCGGGAGAGGGTTTCCAGACCTTGCCGTGAGGTGAGTCTCGCCAGCTATCAGTGCAGTTGCACCACGCATAACCTCAACTCAATGCTGGCTCTGCCTGTCAGGGTGCTTCTGCGTCGCCTGCACGATGCATTCCCACACCTGCCTATTGTCGCACTGGTGGACTGGTGCGTTGCAATGGCCTGTGTAGCACTTGCACGCGCAACGGCTCACACAAGCGCAATGAACATGTTAATGACAACAGTGCATGTGAAGGAACCCCTCTGGACTGGCTATCATCTGTGCATACAAGTATGGCAGCGCAGGCACCGGTCTCGAAACTCCCAACTATGGTGAGATGAGTCATTAAAGAGTTGTTCACCAAGCACAACACTCGCCAGCAGAAGTCACGCACACAAAAACACATTGGCTGTTGTGTCTTTGCAGCTTGTGACGTAAGGTGGCTGGGTGTGCGCTCCGGTGACCTCATAGGTGTTCCACAGGAAGCCTTTCAGCCATTAACCGAGCGCGATCAGGGCAGCATTGACCGCATGCTTCAATGGCCTCTGCTTGAGGTACTCGTGTGAAAGCTGCTTCGCGTCAAGTAGACTTTCTGTTGTCTTGGGATGTTTTGCTGCTGTGACTTGTGCGTCGCACAAGTCACAGCAGCAAAACTACGTCCTGGACGTTGTGGTCTCAAGACTGGCAGTGGTTGTTTGCAGAGTGACCCAGACTACAAGGAAGAGCTTCACCGCATGCGCGTCAGGGGAGAAAAGTGCGAGATTCAAGCACTACATCAATCCCGAGACAAGACTACAGAGTTGGTTGAAAAAGTTGCTCGCAAGCTTGCCAGACGAGATTATGTCTGATAGTGCAAGACCGCACACAACCATCATTTTGCAAGAGAAACTTCAGCACAGCTACTTACTGTCTTAACACTGGCCAACGAGTGGCAACAGTGCTGTAGTTGTGCGGCAACCTGCAATATAGTCAGCACATGATGTTACAAGTGCTGGCAAGCTGCATGCAGATGGACACGAGCCATGCGCAGCACCTTGTGGACCTGACAATGTAAGCTGGGCTGGTGAGTGCAAGTCCCGCGTTGTTCAATGGACATGCTGCAACCTGCAGGCAACCTCTGTTGCCGGCAGCTTGATCGTACAATTCATAGTCAGGCAGACAGCCACGCCATATAATGACATTTACATATGGCATGCATGATGAATTACTTTTGTTGAGCACACAATGGCAACTCAGTCTCAGCGCCACAGTGGCGCACGTACAGATCCCATCCGCTTGCATGCCAATGCACATCACACACCACTACATGATCCCAACAAGCACAGAATACCATCCATGCAGCATCTGAGGCAACCAGCCAACCAAGAGACAGTTTGTCGGGTGCAAGAAAAGTGCACTATATTACAGCCTGGCAAGACTGTAACCAGTAACGAAATCAATTAACAGCAAGCTACGTCATGTGTTTGTGCTGCAACCTAAGCTGCTCTACTCTCCAATAACCATGCCCAACCCAAACCTGTAATCCTTCTTGATGTGATCCACCTGAGAAAACGATGTTAAGATAGGTTGTCATGGGCAGGTACAGATTAGCACTGTTGGCCTGCACATGCCAAGACCCTCACCTCTCCTGAGATAACAAAGTTGACACCAACGTTCAATCTTTCTTCAATGTATGCGGACACAACCAGGTTTTGGTCGATGCGTCCTCGCAGTCTCGCCTGCACGAAAGTGTTCCAGCAGAGCTCATCTTAGCTAGTTGTTAAGCTTTTCCTACGGTTACCTTCAGCTCAACATGCCTTTGCAATAGTCAATGAATGCGCACCTGACGTAGCATGTAATCGTAACCAATGCTGGCTGTCGCCTCACGGCTGTTCCAGTTGTAGAGGAAGTCTGAGGCCAGCGCAACCTGCCGATGCACGACACCACATGTACAGTACTGAATGCTTGATCCGCCAGCAAAGCAACGCAATCGCACTACCTGATCATACCACACTACATGATCATACCTTATCACCAAGTCGCCGCACATAAGACAATGAGACCAGGCCTGTTGATGCAACCTGTGCGGTAGCAACCTGCAAGGGAAGGCAGGCTGTAGAGTAGTTATGTGCAAATGCTGCAAAACTCAGGATATCGAAAGCGCAGCAACCGGTACCAAATAGCATGCAGGTCAGCATACCATGTTCTCCGTCGCGTAACGACCGGCAAAGCCTACTCCACTTTTTCTTTGCTGTGAGAGATAAAATGCCTCACCACCCAACGCCAAGTTGGGTGTCACACTCTGCAGCAGCACAAGCAGTTGTGAGCATATCTGCAGATCACAATGCAGCTAACAGAGCTAGGAGAACACCAGAACACCAATCCACATTGCTCTAAGTTAACATTTATTGTTGTAATGACTCATGCGGACTTGGCTGCAGACCATTACCAAACCCAGAGACAGCCCATACACACCTGTATGTAGTTTAAGCCATAAAACCCACTGCTGCCGAGTTTGAACTGCCCATTCCAATCCAGACCCTGCACCATCGGTGATAAATCTTTGAGCACGCATTTTCACTATTAGTGTGCACTGAGGTTGACTGCCAGTGACCACATCCGTCAATCACGTGACATGACTAACTCACCTTCTTGTCCACATCAATCGCGAACTGCGAGTAATGTTCCTCCGGAGACAGCTGCAAAATTGCCGTACTTGAGGCTTTGCAACAATCAGGCACAGTCAGCATGTCCTTGTGTCTGGCAACACACTCACCGATAGTTGAAGCTTTGTGGATAGGCTGCTGGAGAGATCGTGCTTGATGCGCGCATTCACTCGCCCGTCATGTGATATGCGACTAAGCCATGCTGTCTGCAGGGCGACGTAGTGAGATGCATGATGTACATCATGACAGGACCTTCTCAATAGCTTGCAGGACGTATCAGCAGCTACGTGCTTAATCACAGAGTCCAGCAGTGCCACACAAGCACCAAAAACGGCAAGCAGCCGTGGATGCCATCTGGGGATGGTGTAAATCACAACACTCATCACGTACTCTCCCATCCACCAAGTTGGCCCCAAACTCGTACGTTGAAGCCGGCACCTTCACAGTTTGTCCTGCCTGGCCTGGGACTTCCGCATTTCCCATGAAAATGCTGCGCAATAACACTGTTTCAGCACACACAACCCTTCACATGCACCGGACAACAGGGCAAGCTCCCACCTATGAGAGGTTGAGAACTTTGGGTTCAACGCACGCGTGAAATCAAATCGACAACCCTCGAAATGCTCTGGCTTCAACGACACTGCGCACAAGACATATGAAACGTTAAACACATGAGGTACACACATGCTTGCGACAGCAGAAGCCATGCAGTTGGAGGAATGTGCTATGCATTACTGCAGATAATCAGCACACTGCAACCAGGGCGCATTGTGCCGCTTCTATGCATCACCATACCACCAAAAATCCCAACGTAATGTGTTGCTTACTGATTGCTTCTCTTTGAAGTTCCTCATACGGGACAGGGCAAGGAAGGTCCATGTAATCAACGGGAGGCTCAGCTGCAGTCTGCTTGTCAGTCTCAGAGGCAACGGGGCCTGGGCCTGCTAGTGCGGGCGGCAATGCACCAGGTGCAGCGGCTGGTACGGGTGCTGCAAGCGCCATGGAGCTGATTGCTTGACCCATGCTGAGAAGTCTTTCTAGCAGCCCGGCCTACAATCCTCCACACAACCTGCCGAACATGCACAAGAATGGCATGTGAGCAACTCTACATGATGAATGCATGTAGGTATGCTAGCGGCTAATGCAGTGAAGGAACGCAGTTCAGTACAGACCAGCCCTCGATTGCGCTAACAGCGAGACTTCTCCCAATACAGGAACAAGTGCAAAACAAACATGCATGCAGCCGTCACAGCAGCAGCGTCACCAGGGTCCGAAGCTGTTCTCGGCTTTAACAAAGCAAAAAAAGCCGTCTTGCAAGGGTGCATGCAATGTGGGGCTACAACTCTCGTATAGAGCCACTTCATGCAAACGGTAAAACTACGCTGACACCGCCTACCTGAGGAATGGGGACAGCACAATCTCCTCCGCGTACTCCTCCTACTCCTCGATCGGCTTGGCCACCACCGCGGCCGCCACCCCAGCCGCCGCCCCAGCCGCTGTGCAGCGGAAAGTGCCGAGGCACAGGTCGCAAACCCTAAACGTGGAGTTGCGCGCTGCGGCTGTCAGGCGACACTGCACCCGGGCATTCCAAGTGCTACGCCTACGTGGCGCAGATTAATTGCGTTTGGCCATACTTCGCCACTGTGGCGGAGGCGGAGGTGTTGTTGTCATTGTCCTCATAGATGAAGGCTTCACCTTGCAAGGCGTTTTACTATGAAGCGCATGAACCTTGCTGCAAAAAAAGGATGGAGCCCGTCGAATAACTCGTCATCCAGGTGGCGGTGTAATGCTGCGTCACGCTGAGCCATTGTGTCAGCCGTGGCGAGTGCCGTAAGCGCAGTTTGCAGGCATTATGCATAGCGTACTTTGTTGGAACTTAGCGTCATGCCGTTACAGCAGGCTATGAAAAATTCACAAGGCATTGTTATGTGCACCTGACCTCCAAGTGGTGGCTGTGGTTCGGTTTTGGTCTAGTCTAATTTTGCGTGGGCGTGCAGTAATGAGGGGTTGGTGATGGTTGTTCCGTGCTCTACATGGCAAATCGTATTTAACAGTGATGTTTACAGCACAGGTTTGTGAGCACACAGAGGTCACAAAACCTGTCAATGGCACGAGTGATTACTGATTACAATATTCATTTCGGTAAATTGTCTAAGAGGAGAAGTCGTCAACTGGGCATGTACCTGATGAGCAGACATGTTGAACTGCTTGCCACAAATCTACTGCAGGTACACATAGTACACCGACCAGGTTATACAAACTCTCGTACCATTCACAAGTGCCTTCAGCTCGCTTGCCTGTTTCAACTTGGTTGATGGAACTATACTTTAAGGTACAAGCCGCTTCTTACAAAAATGGCAAGCGCTTACATCACGACTTGATATAGGGCTATTCAATTCACCTAGTATCAGCAGAGTTTATGTACATACACGCATGTTAAGCAAGAGGGTGCAAAGTAGTGTGCTAGCAGGCCACACGCAGAGAGCGTATTAGCCGCACAGATTGGGGGGGCCCAGAGCAGTGCTAGGACCTACCTATACACAGCCCACAACAACCAAGCTCTCTAGGACAGTGACCTAGACATGCATTGCAGCAGCAGGCAGGCAGGAGACAAGGCAGGGGGGAGGGTAGGGAGTCACCACCTGCACAGCAGGCGCTCAAAGTCAGGCCGGGGCTCAGCAGCAGGTTGCTGACGTCAATAACGACGACGACAACAACGACAACTGGACTGGCATGTGTACAAGCACGCAGGCTTCCTTTGTTTATGTTTGTTGCATGGTCTTGACCAGTACATCTAATGTAACACACTGATCAGTAATAAACAGGCTTTGCGGCACACACGAACTACTTGGAAGTGTCCAGTAAGGTGTCGAGCACTGCTGCAAACCTCAGTCCGGGGGCTTCATGTTCCACAATCCCCGTCCAAATTTATACGAGCGTGACAGTTGTGCTGGAAATCCGAACGCACCACACTGTACAATGCAGAATGAAATTGCATATGTATTCAGGAGCTGATGTGCACGAGCAGCCGAGGCCTTTCCAGCCAGCACTGTTGAGTGACATACTGAGTGAAAACATGTCAGGTAGTCCAGAAGTTGCATGTCACTCCAAGCAACAGCACAAGTCAATCAATCGTGCAGGCACCCAGTCTACGCATCGGGCATCAACAACTTCCATTCATCCAAGTCCTGCCACTCATCCCACATATGCAAGTTAGTAATGTTGTCAATGCCGGGCTCCAGCTTCAGTGCCAGCAGCGACCGGTCGTCTCAGGAGTGAGACAGGTCTTTGCGCGGCCTTCTCCTGCAATCGTCTGCGCGCTTCTTTGGTCCTTTCCTTGTAGGCAGCAGCGACGTCCTCTACTCCCTCATAGGAGGCAACAATGTCACGAATGTCAAGAGGCTGTTGGCGAGCAATGGCTTCCAAGAATGGCATCATGTCCAGCAGTGCCGTATCGCCTGTTTGCAGCTTGTACGGCTTGACGGTTATCACATTTTCCGCTTGCAGAACCGACTGCGGTTTTGTGGTCAGCACCAGCACCTTCTTGGGGTCGCGATTCAGCTTGGAGATGTCCTTGTAATGCTCATTATTCATGTACAGCGTCGCGTCTCGGAACAACCGAAACGCAATGTATCTTTGAGGGTCGAGACGCTCAATCATAGGATCTGCATATGAATTCAGGGAGTCCGTGTACACCACAATCTCGAAAAAATGTGCCATGCGCTCTAGAAAGGCATCCACGCCAGGTCGCTTAAATGTTCTCCACCCTCGCTCCCTCTGCACATCATGTCACTCAATTGCCAACACTAGTGATGACCAGCGGATAATGAACCCAACTGCATGCAGCTCAATTGCTTACCTGCCAGTCTGAGTATATGAGGGTTTCATCTAGGTCTAAAACTAAGGTGCGCAGGTGACCAAGCCCGGGTGGAAGGTCAGGCAACAGTTTATCTGAAGAAGGCTCTGCAAAACCCTGCAGTACAATTGAGTATTAATGCTGGTACACATGCGCTTACTGAACCCAGCAACACAGCAAACTGCTATACCTTAATGTGCTTCTCGACAGCATCTCGAGCATCTAGATACCTGTTCCCCACATCGAGCACAGCTGTGTAACAACTGCATTAGACAAAGAAGCAGATTGATTACCCACGTTGCAATGATATATACCGCTTCGCCAGAGAGGAAGCTGCCCAGCTGCCTGCATATACACAAGCAATGTCTTTGTGAGCTACAAAATCACCAAGCATTGGCACAAAGCACCAATAACTACTACAACAGCTGGCAGCAATACCTGTACGCGCCCTTCTGCTTCAAAATCTTTGAGCTTGCCCTGAAGCTCGTTTAGCTGGTAAGCTGCGGGCGGAGCACATGTTAAGTTGTAACAGCCTCACATCGCAACTACCTCACAAAACAATCGAAACGCAAAACAACTGTGCTGTCAATCCAGTAAAACGCATATCCTAGCGCACATTCTTTGCCCCAGCTATGAAACTGTAGTGTGTGGCAGGAGGAAAGCTGGAATAATACAATGCATTAAACTTACACCATGCAATACAGCATACTGCAAAATAAGACTCATACCGTAGCTGACGTAGCCAACGGCGCCAGCAAACCCGGCAGCAGCCCAGCCCAAGCTCTTCAATATAAGCGAAACTATTGGCGGCAAAGCGTGCGATGCATTCTCAGAAGCGGACGCAGCAGCAGCTCCTCCAGGTTTCTCGAAAAACGAGCTAGCGGATTCTGTTGACGACCCTCCCGCCGATGATGACGACGCCGATGACTGCGCCGCTGTGCCTCCTGCAACTCGCGCGGCCGCAGAAGCCTCAACTTCCTGTCGCGCTGCCTCTGCCGCAGCCGACGACACCGCCGACAATTGCCTGGCACCACCGCCGCTGCGCCCTTTCACAGCTTGTGCAGCAGAGCAAAGCAGCCGGGCGTAGCGCACCGCTGCCCCAGCTTGCATCTCTCTACCTCCAAATCCCCCTTCTTGTCTCCTGCCTTCTTGATCCCCTCTACACTCTCTACACCCGCCCCCCCACCTCCGTCCCCTACAGACTTCCCGCCGCCGCCGCCGCCGCCACCGCCGCCAGCATGCAGAATTGCGGACAAAACCTGCAGACGACCATTGCGACCTTCCGCCAAAACCCTAATTCTCATTTCCTGTTTACATACATAATGTATTCCATATGGCCGGTTTTGAGATATCACAGTGGTATTCAAGATACTCTCGAATTACGTAATAGGTTGGACACGTGGCACACTGCTTGCGGAGTGTGCGTTGGACGGGGCGCGGCAGCGGCGGCGGCGAGCGTGGCGGGGTAGGGGCTGGGCGGGAGGGTGTTCGTGTGGGCAGGAGCTGAGGTGACGATGTTTGCCCCGGCGTCCATCGCGGCTTCATGCTGCGCCATGTGCGCCTGCGAGGCGTGCAAATGTAAGTGTCTGGCCTGTCAGGGTCTGAACTCCTGAAGGCTGTGGTGTGTCGCGTACAGACTAGGCCTTTGACACAGCATGCTGGCAGTGTGTTGGTTCATATCGGGTTTCGCAGTTGCTACAAAGCGGATGCAAACGCTGCCCTCTTTGCAAATTGCCTTGTTTACACTGCCATGACGCTCAGTAACAATTGCCTTGTGTCAATAACTTAGGTTACAAACTTTGGTTTGCACGGCGGCTGCATATGCCATCACCTGGTTATCACTAGCTGTACACCAGCTCAAGCTAGTTCGCGTAGTTGGAGGTTCTGCGTTTAGCGTGTTGTTACCATCAGTAGCCTGCGATGTGCATTTGTTCACGCCACCCGTACAGCTACTGTCACTTGAGTAGATTTGAGCACTGTTCGTGGCTCTACGCCTGTGCGTCTGCGTTTCATGTTGACGTGTCTGCTCGCATATCAAACCCCTTTATGTCAGTCGTGTGGATGTGATGAGAGAGAGATATACGTGATGGGTTCAGAATAAGACTCGAAGGAGTTCCATCATAGTTGACGCAGTGGACTTGAAGCTGCACTCATTGGTACCAATATGTGTTTACTGCTTTTCAGGTGCTAGCAGCACCATAACCCGCCGAAGCGCTCGAGCGGCGTACTGTGCTCTCTTCTTGCTGTCTATGCTTTTCGCCTGGCTGCTGCGGGACTTTGCAGAACCAATTCTGCAGGTGCTATTCGCTGTCTCATAATGGAACAAGCCGTGGGTTATTCTGCATTGGTTTGCTAAAATACATGTCTAGGCAGAGCTGTCTTGTTGCCAAGCGGTTGAAACTCTGTTTTATCTGTGGCAGCACATTCCTTGGATTGACACTGAAGTCGATCAGCCAAGCAAGCAGTGGTATGGCAAGCAGGCGGTGCTGCGCATCAGCTTTGGCAACGCCTTGTTCTTCCTCTGTCTGTCACTGTTCATGATTGGAACCAAGACACGCAAGGTTCAAAGTCTGCAACAGATTAACGATAAACGTGTATTTGCTAAGCCGGTGCCTCTTTGACTGCATCAGAATCGTGAAGCAGTTGCAGACGACTGACTAGTTTGTGGTTTCAGGACCCGCGAGATGCTGCTCAGAATGAGTTTTGGATGGCAAAGTTTGGAGTCTGGATGGCTTGCAACCTGCTGCCTTTCTTTATACCAAACGGCTTCTTTGCAGGCTATTGTATGTGCTTCAAGAGATCTGTGGAACTGGTGTCTGGCAAAGTTTTCCTTGCTTTGGGGAAATGTTGCTTGCGCATTGATGAGGATGTTGCCTTGCAGCATATGTGGCGCGTGTGGGTGGAGCCGTGTTCCTTTTGGTGCAGATGGTTATCTTGTTAGACTTCACACACAACTGGAACGCAGCATGGGTTGCCAACGAGTGGTGAGGCCATAATAATTTGTGTTGCAACATCGCTCTGCAGGTTGTGGACACTATGTTTAACTTTTCTTGCAATCAGGTTCTCTGGGCTGCTTGCAGTGTCAGTTGCTTGCTTCGCTGCAACCATGACTGCAGCCGGCTTCCTCTACCACTTCTTCAATCCGACCGGCGACTGCCAGCTGAATATCTTCTTCATCACCTTGACGCTTGTCCTCGTCGTATGCTTCAGCATCGCCTCCATTCATCCTGCGGTCCAAGGAAGCCTCCTGCCCTCTGCTGTGATCGGCATGTACACCATGTACCAGGTGCCTATCCCCGTTGGCCAAGTAGTGTAACCTATTCTGCTATGCGCATGTCACTAACACGTCATTCATGTTGACTTGCTTGACAGTGCTACTCTGCTTTGGCTTCTGAGCCACGCAACTATGAGTGCAACGGGCTGGCGCGACGCCTACGCCTGGACGCTGCATCAGCAAGCACACTGGCCCTTGGGCTGGTGCTGACACTGCTCTCGGTGATTTGGTCTGCCTTGCGCGCGGGCTCATCCACTGTGCTGCTGGCCAGCCGCGAAGCAGCAGCCGAGGGCCCGTATGAGACTATGTTGTCTGACGTATCGGACAAGGATGACGCTGACAAGGACGAGGAGGTTGCTGAGCCTGCGGGCAAGTCGCGCCGCGCTCGCGGGAAGGACCTCTCTGTGCCTTACAACTACTCGTTCTTCCACCTGATTTTTGCTCTGGCCAGCATGTATGTATCCATGCTTCTGACAGGCTGGGGCAGCGCAGACCCGCAGGTATTGCTATCATCAGAACGTATGTGGTAATTAGCACGCGCGGGATTTGTTCCAACAGTTTGTCTGTTTTCAGGGCAAAGACACCATTGACATTGGTTGGGGCAGTGTCTGGGTCAAGATTATCGCCCAGTGGACTACGGTTCTCCTGTATGGTTGGTCCCTCTTGGCACCAGTGCTGCTGCCTGAGCGCGACTTTTCGTAGGTGCTACAGACAACATACAGTGTATAGTTGGTGGTCGTGTGTGCCTTGTACTAGTAGGAGTTGTATGCATCTGGAATGTTGATAACTTAGTGAGTGAAAGCAACCGACATACGCTGGGATTGGGAGGCCGAGTTTGTGCGCATCTCATATGTGTCATAGAGGTCCCGTACTTGGACATGTTCTTCCAATCTTCCAAACGGCTGATGTGGGCATGTTCACTAAGCTTTACACTTTACAGCAAACTGCGGGAGCCACAGTTCCAAGGCATTTCCGTACTGCGAGCTCCACATCCGGACTCCAACATTGCTCGCAGTGTCAGACTGAATGTGGTCCATAGTGCACGCGTTTCATGCGGTTAACCTATCGTGGACATTTCTTGCAGGAGGTGCAACGGCTGTTGTCGGACATGCAGCGCATAGGCTATAACATGCTAGTGCTCATCTCCAAGTTGCGCATTGTGTTGTGGAACAATTCAGCTCAGTACTATGATTGCACGTATAGACAGTTTCAGTTGATAGCATCAGGCAGTGCGCACACCAACAGATAAGTCAGCAATACTTGCCTGGTGGGGAGCATGCAGTGCCGTGCCCCGCTGTTCGTTCATGTTCATGCTTAAATGCCAGCTGCCATAGTGTCATGCCTGCAGCCGGTTTCAGCGAGTTGTCCGTTTCTGCCCGTTGCACCGCAGGGAGTAAGATGCGACGCTGGCGAGTGGACTAGCGGGGCTGTAGGCATTAGCACAGTCGTGGTCGGTGTTGTCGTCCCCTCTCTGCACTGTCTCGACCTCCGTTCTCTCCCTCCGCCCTTCTCCTGCGCTGCCAGGTACCTGCTGGGCGCGACTGTACCTGTCTCTCCAGCCTGCCTTTGCTGTGGGAACGCATTTGCACATAGACACACAGCCCATAGGGTATAGCAATTAAATCCCCATAGCTTTGTCAGTGTTTACTAGAAATGTGTGCTGTGCCTTGAGCTGCTGGTTTGCTGCTGCTTTAGCTGCTGCTATGTTATGCCTGTGAACTTGTGGTCTTTCATCCATATACCCTATGTGTCGCAAGTTTTATCAAGGTAAATTGCAGGGTAGCGTGTCTGGTTTGCCAATAGCAGCTGTCTGTTGCGGTAGACATGGGCACGCATACTGGTTGGAACACTTGCATTGTGGGTTTTTGCCCAAGAAACATGCACATTCAGTCCTTGCTGGTGTGCCTGTTGGTGTGCTGGCTGGTGTGCTTGCTGGTGCCTTACATTGTGTTGCAATTGTTGGAAAGCCTATGCACCTTGGGAGTATACAAACACAAAAACGATGTGCATGCTAAGAGGCTCTGCAAGTACAGCTACTGCTACTGCTACTGCGCCTGCTGTCAGCATCGTCTGTGGGGGTAAAACTACTTTTCATTCAGCACAGACGTACAGTGGGTACCAGTCATGTCCATGGCTGTCTAAAATCGGCTGTGGTTGGTTGCCGTGCACTTAGCCAGCCCCCTTTAGCACTTGGGTTTGTACTGAGAATTGTTGGTTGTTGTGATGATATGATGAGTGTGTGCATGTGCTTTTCCTTGTGTGTGCTACTACTGGGGGACCCTCTTTTCACCTTATGCTGAGGCAGTGGACAAAAGATGTTATGCCTCATATGTGTGTGTAGTAAATGCGATGCATGACGTGTGACTATATGTCGGGGGCTTAGGCCAGCCTTTAACATTATGCATTGCTTGCCGTTCTTGCTATACTTGCAGCGTCTGTGATCACTTGGGCTTGTACTACTGCCTTGCTTCTTGTGCGCGTGTATTGTATGATGTGATGCTGGCAATTAAAGCTTGATGTGGGGCGGGGTGTTTCGGTATTGTTGCAACCTGCTCTTATTTATTTCTACACCAGGGCCCAGTTGCTGCAATCAGCAGCGGAGAAGAAGAGACACAGCTACCCTTGCACCAATATGGCCAGATCATACTGACACGAAATATTGCATATCCCCCCAACCCACCCACCCACCCCCACATCCCTGCATCCTATATATTGTACACCCCACCAACAACAACATGCCATTACTGACAGCTCATTGCTACAGACCGATGTCAGTGCCAAGACTCTCACCCAACCAGCAGAAAGGGCCGAGCCATCTGTTGTGGCGTGTTGCGGGTAGACAACTGCACACAACATTGGATGCACACTCAATAATTAGGATACGACACAGTGTCCCCAACTCAGAGACACAACAACAAAGCACCTGGCAGCGTTGGATTGCACTTGCAGTGCATATGTGCATCCTCACACCTCATACGCAGCAATGCAGCAATGCACGCAAGCGTTGGGAGAGGCGCATATGCAACAGTGATTAAATACCTACAATTCATTTGACATTACACATCACCCTTCTCTATGCGCGCCAAGTCGTAGACTTGCCGCAGATTTCCTGAAGCTGCATATGCACATCAGCACATTGGCAACGTGCAGACGAGACTGGTGCAGTGCTGCAAGAATTAACTTACTTTGTAGCCAGTCCTTAAAATGTAGTTGAATGACATTCTGCAAGTCTCTCCTGCGCCCCTCTTCCAAATTGGCATCTCGGACCGCTTGTCGCAGGTCGGCAACGGCTTTAATCTACAAGCACTAGATGTTAACTTCGTTCCCAACACTGTCAACGAGCACCACCACTTGATGCATACTTTGGATTCCAAGGCAGCGGCATAGGCCACGGGCAGCGTGTAGGGGTTTGCAAGCGTGGGGTTCTCAAATGGCTCTTTGGGGCGGAAAGGCACCTGCAGGCGCATATGACATCAGCGATGCCAGTCCGCAGAAAACCATCAGCTATACTTGCAACTGTTGCTTACCACAAAGGGCAGAAACTTTTCGGGTGAAAGCAAAGACAATTCACGTTTGCTAACACCATCAACCGTCTCCCCCTCATCCATGTCATTTTCCTGTGGGGCCCGCACCAACCCTACCGGGCGATCCCAGTTGTTCACTGAAGGATCCAGCCCTACATCAACCAAATGCTGGCCGAGTTGTGGGTAGAATGTGTTGTACGGAGCGACCTGCCAAGAACGAGACAACTTGTGTGAGCAACTTAGCTTGATAACTGAACACACGCATAATTGCACAACACTTAACCTCCAAGTGTCGGTTGTCACCAAGCAACAATGGCCGGAGTTTCACTCCGAGAAAAAAGCTGCTCTCACGACAGTTACTGATCCGTATCCTTCTGCATGCAACAATCAGCTGTACACGTTCGCAATGCTCCACTTTGAGCGCCTGCAACAGAGGCCACACTATTACGTTATGATTACCAAGTATGTTACAGTATGAGAGTGAGGTACCTGCAGATTAGCAAACTGCAACAGACAGCATAATGCATCCAAGGGCTGCAACGTCCACACATACCTTGCCAACAGCACCAATAAGAATGGTGCAATCAGTGCAACCTGACACAGATGCGTAACGCAGTGGTGCCAGTACGTAGATGACAGAGTCATGGCAGTCCGCAACCTGCCAAGGCCACCCGAGTTGGTACTGGTATTGGTAAGCAGGCATGCCCACTCTTTGGGACTTACCCTCAACGAGTCTCCTTCCACATCCTTGTCATCTTTCACTGCTGAAGTGCGCATAACACCTTCAACATAGCAGCAACCCTCTCGCCGCTGTGGTCGTTGCACACTGGTAGATGCTGAATCTACCGAAACAATGTTCTCAACAACTGTTTCGGCTGTGGCTGAAGTAGACTGCAACCCCTGCCTTGCACAAATGTGACTCACTAGCCACTCTTTCAACACCGCCACTGACACTGCTGAGTTGAAGAGCGGAACAAAGTCGCTCAATCTGCAACGCTTTCGTGGACTTTCAGAGAACAACAAGAAGCCCAAACGATCAAAAT
This sequence comes from Chlorokybus atmophyticus, assembly GCA_009103225.1. NCBI lineage: Eukaryota > Viridiplantae > Streptophyta > Chlorokybophyceae > Chlorokybales > Chlorokybaceae > Chlorokybus > Chlorokybus atmophyticus. The sequence continues at coordinate 400,342 of RHPI01000797.1, forward strand.
CAGCTGCGGACACCTGAAGAGAAGAAAGCAAATGCCAGATTAACCTTGAGACCCATGAAGTTAGAACCAAATCAAAGGGCGCCTGCAAACCATCAAGAGTAACCTACCTCTGAGTCGCTTTGCTGAGCTGATTGCACGAGTGGCAACAGCAAACCGACATGCTGCTTTACAAATGACGCCTCATGTGCATCCTGCTCCATGGATGTGACACGACTTCGCACAACGGGCCACTATACGCAACAGTTAGTAGAGTGCTGGTCGATACTAGTGCGGGTACCGGTTGTAGGTCACTACTTGTAGAGTGCAAGCAGCAAGCTGGTCCCTTACCTGCAGGCCATTCGCTGGAGAACTGCTATTGGGTGATGCGGGTGAAAGAAGGCTGCTAGCGCTGCTGAAACTGCTATTGGAGAACATAGATGCCGCACTTGAGAAAGAGTTCGTCCCTGGTGACTCTGCAGTGGCGCTGTATCCATGGCCTTGGCCATGAGGAGACACTGGTGTTGTCGGCCAGATGTCTGCAATAGCTGATGCATCCACATGGCGCCGATGTGCCAGCTTGTTACAAAACTGTACGAACAGTAACAACAGTAGGGGGTACACGCTGACGGTCTCTGCAGCTGGCTGCTCTTCAACAAGTCCAGCGAGTGTCTCAAGGAGGATTTGCGTGTGCAAAGGAGACAATGACAGTGTTGATGCAACTTTTGCAATGCTGACTTGGGCGTCATCTGCGAGACAACACACAGATGACCTAGGGCACTGTGAGGACAAGGGCATTACACCAGCTGCTTGTGTAATTCAGCATCACTCATCAAACTGGGCCCATCAACGACACAACACAGTTGCCACTCCATGCAATGACCGCGAGACAATGACATACTTGAACACCTCAGTACAGAACAAACCTGATAATGCCATGTGGCACAGCAACTACTACTGCAGAACTCAATGCATTACACGAAAAAGTTCCTGCATACTGATGCCCTGCCACGGGACAGACGCCAAGAATGCTCATGAACCCATGCCACGATCCTTGACAACAACATTACAATACGTTCTTGTGGTATGTGAAACAACACAACACAACACATTGCCATTCAATGCATAACGTTCAAACATTGACATATTCTGAACACCCCAATGGATGCATGTACGACTTGATGATGTCGATGTAGTACCCAAAGTTCATGCATGAATATTGATGTTCCTGTTTAGCAATGCCCGGCCACGGGGACAAACGCCAGGAACGCTCATGAACCCATGCCACGATCCTGATGACAACAACGTTGCAATGCGCGCAGTCCTGTGGCATGTTAACAGGCCAATTGCGGTACAAGTATTGGGTTGTCAACACGCGTGGTGATGTCCATCTCGTAGGGTATACTGTCGCAATGCGTCACGTGCATGTAATTATGGTATAGAAATGACACCTTGTTCTGTGTATGATTATCGATAGTCAGGTGGCAATGTACGTGATCGAAGGCAACGTGGCCTGCATTGCCTAGGTGCAAGATGGGCAATGTGATAATGCGACGTGAAATGCATAGCGCACACCTGAGCTTTCGGCCAACAGCTCAGCTTTTAAGGCGAGCAGTGACGAGGGCCCTTCAGCTAAGCGCGGGCACAGCTGCGGGAGCTGCAGCTGGCCATACTCAAAAGGCTCGTGCCTAACGTGCAGCAGCACAGAGCCACCACCAGCTGCAGCAGCTCCCTCCGTCACGCCCTCCATGTCCTAAACTCCTACAGAACCCGTGCCCATCGTCCCCAATTAACCATATCACAAATACACCCACGACCTCTCAAACCTTGTAGCACTACAGGATCACCCCTGTCTCGCTCGCCGCCTCTGTTGCCGCCACCGCCGCCGCTGCCGTCGCCGCCGCCAACCTCCCGCCACACTCTCTGCCAAACCCTAATTCGTCAAACCGAGACTGCCATGCAATCTAACCGACATGACAGTAACCGTTGTTTTATGAACGACGTTTTCACGCATGCTTGCAGACAATGGGTCCGTTCTCAGGAGGTGGAACTGGTGGTTTACGGTACATCCTATTATGAAAGTTGATGTGCGACAGGCCGCAGTTAGCGTCACGGCTAAGTGACCGGGGTGGTGCGTCTTCCCGCCTCTGAACGGCAACACTGCGTTGCCAGCTGGCAGCTCACTGCAGCTTGCCGGAGGCTGGAGAGGAGAGGAGAGGGGTGTTTAGCGCACGCTGCGCTGATGTGACGCTTGCGTGCGAAGGCTTTGCTGCACAGTGATGAAGCCTTCAGCGTCATAAAGGCACCGCAGGCAGCGTTGAGGCGCTACCTGTGTGCAGAAGAGCATGCACTGAGGTAAGCTTAAGCGTTGCGTTTGAACAGTATGTGACAGGTGCTTGGAATCATGCATGTTGAATATACGTCTGCTTGCGACAATTGCCCACTTCCTTAGTAGCTGTCACCTACATTCACCTACGTTTGATTGGCGTGCATGGGTGTGGGGTACATGTCGCCCGGATTACCTTGCAATTGCATGTCACCTCAGTCTATTACTTGCGGTTGCCACAACAAGGTCAATACTTGTACACTGCTGTAGCTCGTACAATAGCAACTTGACCGCCGGTGAACATAAGTTGATGCCCAGCACAGCGTTGACCATGCCACAAGTCAGCCATGGACAGTCCTGATAGCCCTGTCAAGCGGAAAAGCAGCAAAGCCGGCGATAAGCTCAAGCAAAGTAAGTTTGTCATGGCTGTGTTTGCCTGTCTATCTGTCTCACATGCCCAAGGCGTACACGAAGTCCGTTGTACCATGTGTTGTCGTGCCATGCAGAGTCTCCCGCGGAGTTCTTTGCCGAGAACAAGAACATTGCTGGCTTTGACAATGTGAGCGATGCTTTCGAAACAACCTCTGATGCCATGGCACACCATAGCTCCAAGTGCCTGAATGAGCTCGTTTTTATGTCGCTATGCTAGCACAGCCTGGAAAAAGCTTGTACACGACCATTCGTGAACTGGTTGAAAACTCGTTGGATGCTGCGGAGGCAGCTGGAGAGCTTCCGGAGATAGAGCTTACCATGTGAGGGTGTTGTGCTTGCGGACAGCGCCATGCATATGTGTGTCTGACTGCTTGATTGTTCGCTCGGGAGCTATTGAACATGATGGCTATTTTGCCAGAGAGGAGATTACGAAACAGAATTTCAACAAGCTGATTGGCCTCGTGCACCGCGAGCGTGTTGATGCAAAGCTATACCATGACTACGAGACGGAGAAAGAGCGTGAGGTGTGATTGATGGTGTGCTCCCATGATGGAAGCTGTCTGAACGCGCTGTGTGGGTCGTGTTAGAAACGTGTTGCTAAGGAAACAAAGGAGCGGGAAAAGCTTGCAAAAGCTGCCAATGGCATAAGCAGCATTCCCACCGCGGAAACAAGTGGAGCGGACATTACCACCAAGGCAGAGCAGCAGTCAACCAAACCAGCTCCTGGGAGACCGCGGCTGACGGAAGGCGTGTACTATAGAGTCACTTGCAAGGTGCGGAAGGTTGCAGCAGCTTTGCTTCCTGCCTTGGATTCATAAGCAACCTCTTTCTCTTTCCGCCCAGGACAATGGCATGGGAATGGCTCATGGCGACATACCAAACATGCTCGGCCGAGGTGTGTCCTGCTCACATATACAGAAATAAGGCAATGGCGGACAATGTGCCTGACTATGACACTATGTACAATTGTTGCGTGGGCAGTCCTCTCCGGCACAAAGTATGGAATCAAGCAAACGCGCGGGAAGTTTGGGCTTGGTGCCAAAATGGTATTGCCTCTCTCATTAGTGATGTTGCGCATGCTACACATTGTGGGGATAGTTTGTTGCCGGTTCGTATTTGCATCAACTGCGTGCCACTCTGTAAGGAGAACGGGATGGTTGCTGGCTAATAATGCACTTGGTATGTGATGCGCAGGCGCTGATATGGTCCAAGATGAGCACAGGGCTCCCAATTGAGATATGGAGTGCCAAAAAGAACCAGGACTACATCTCGTACTTCAAGCTGGATATTGACATTCACAAGTAAGCCAGCCTGGATATGACATGAGGCTGCCGTTGATGATGACTTGGCACAATGCACCGTCAGGCAAGTGCGATTTCAATTTGCATGCGCATTGACGCCAGAAACACACCAAACATCCATGCACAAGAGAAGGCGCCCAATGCTGTTAAATGGAGGGGATCAGAGTTGAGGGTCATCATTGAAGGCAACTGGAGCAGTTATCGGGTGCGTTTTGCAGGTGCTGTTTCTGACCAGCGAGCAGCACATCCAAACACAGCGCCATGTCACGCATATGCACTGAACGCTGCTTGGGTTGCAGGCAAAGATTGTCCAGTACATGAGGCAACTTGCCATCATTACACCCTATGCACACTTTACCTTCCAATTTGTGACTGATGCAGACGAGTACGTGTGGTAATGTTGCCGGCTTGCAAGGCTGGTCGTAAAATTGTTGCGTGTATGCTCCAGCTGTGACTCAATGTGAAAAACGCGCAGTAAGAACATATCCGTCCACTTCAATCGACGTACTGATGTCATGCCGAGACCCCCAATGCAGACAAAGTATCATCCTTCAGCCATCGATCTGTTGCTGCTGAAGCACCTGATCTCAGAGACCAACAAGTCCACTCTTGTTCAGTTCTTCTCGCATGAGTTTTCCAACATTAGCAAAGGCCTCGCAACACGACTTGTTGGTGAGCTCTTGAAGCGTGCACTATGTTGCAACATAGTCATCTAATATGTTGGCTGAATAACACACCCTACTTGCTAGGTGAGTTGGGTGCTGATTTCAAAGAGAAGATGTCACCGAAGTCGCTAACTGACAAGCAGCTTGTGCGCATACATCAGCTGTTTCGACAGGCAAAGTTTCCAGCACCTGATGGAGACGTAAGCACTTGAGCCCATTGCTTTATTGCAACATGAGCTAGGTCCACCTGACGATTGTATTTGCAGGTGCTGAGCCCAGCTGGTGAGTACAACCTGAGACTTGGAATCATGAAGGAGTTGTGCCCTGACATGGTGGCTACGTATGAGGGCAGGTGCGTTAGCTGCAATGAGTCGACTGCTGTGTGACATATGCGCTGTCATGTTGTTGCAGGGGAAGCATGCTGATGGCTGTTTGCAAGCTTTGTGAGTGATGAGTGCGATCGTCCATGCCATCTTACAGAGGTTGTTGTTACGCATGCAGCACACAAGTTTTTGAGGGTCATCCTTTCATTGTGGAGGCTGGTGTAAGTCTTGGGGGCAAAGATGTCAAACAGGTATCAGATTGTTAAGCCTAAGCATACTGGCACTTGTCCAGTTGGCTCAGTTACTCTTCTGCAGGGTATCAATGTGTTCAGGTTTGCAAATCGCATACCGCTGCTTTTCGAGCCCGGGGGTGATGTTGTGACGCGTACAGCCACAAAGCGAATATTGTAAGGCTGTTGGCAAAGCTTGCATGCCATAAAACCAACGACACCCATATCGCATGTTGTCATTTGCAGGTGGGCCAGCTACAAGATCAACCAGGCCACAGACAGGATAGGGGTGTTTGTCAGTATAGTTAGCACGAAGATTCCTTTCAAGGGCACTGGCAAAGAGTACATTGGTGATGACATCAGCGAAATAGCATCAGCCGTGAAGGTGGGCATTGCCCTGCAATGATGTGTTGGTTGTGCTTGGGAGATGGTGACGCCTGGCTATGAGCTGTTGGGAAAAGCATCAACAATGCCTTCTTGTGTACTCTACAGTTTGCAATACAGCAATGCTGCGTCCAGCTCAAGTCTAAGCTTGTCAAGCAGCAGCAAGCTCGGGAGCGACAACAACGCAAGAGGAACCTTACCAAGTACGTTCCCAAGCCTGCATTCTGTGCTGCGCAATGGCTTTTCACATGACAGTGCATGGTTGGCAGGTACATACCTGACGTGGCACGCGCCATATTCACCATCCTCGAAGACATGGCTCAAGATAATGCCGCGGAAGCAAAGAGGAGGAGACTGGAGCTGCCAGAAAAGTCCAGGGAGATCATGACACAAGTACACAGTAATGAACTGACGGAGACGTTACTTGTGCAGAAGCTAGAACAGCATGTGGATCAGGTACAAGGGAACTTGCGTGAGCACTGACGCTGTGACTATTCTTTGCAATGGAGCTGATGCTGATTGTGCAGGTAGATGCTGAGATGGCGTTTGAGTACGCTATGCAGACCGGAAACGTGGATGCAGCTCGGCAAGCATTGTACTTGTCAGCCATGCAGACCAACGATGTTTTTAGGACAGAGCTTCATCATCCCTTGTGTGTCTTTAAGATTCTGCATGAAGCATAAGCAGCATTGTCCTGTCCAGCTCAGTCCAATTGATGCCAGCATGCAATAATTGTAACCTTGTGTCTAAATAGTTCATCACGTTGTATATGTTGCATGCTATATATGAGCTCTCCAAATATGACAGATGCAAAGCGCACTCAAACACTTAAAGCACTCTGGTTGCACACACAACAGCAAGCCAGCAACTAGGCAATCAAATCAAAGCAGGTGCAGCACTAACTACATGTCGTAGCTAAGTGCGTGCAAAGGGCGAGGGTGAGGGCGGGTGATCAGGCAGGGCAGGGCAGGGCAGGCAAACCAGAAGCGCAATGAACCACTCCTCTCTCTCTCTCTCTCTCTCTCTCTCTCTCTCTCTCTCTCTCTCTCTCTCTCTCTCTCTCTCTCTCTCTCTCGCTCTCGCTCTCTCGCTCTCGCTCTCGCTCTCGCTCTCGCTCGCTCGCTCGCTCTCGCGCTCTCTCGCTCTCCCACGCGCTCTCTCGCTCTCGCGCGCTCTCTCTCGCTCTCTCTCTCTCCTCGGCTGTGCATCACAACAATGACCAAAAACACCAACTGAAACTTCATACACATTCTATCACGTAAAAACGCACAAACCCCGTCAGCACTACTGCAATGCTGCATGAGTTGCATCATTTACATGCTGAGAGTATGTACAGAAAATGCGAGAGGGATATGCCCATTCCGACCACATCATGCATGCAACACTCTGCAGCAAACATTCACCTCGTTGCTACATACACGACCACCGGGCTACCTACACTCTACTCCTACACCTACATCTACCCCCCCCTGTTAGTCATGCATGCACACGTTGCAGTTGTGGTTACCTGCAGCAGCGCCACCTGTCGCAAACCAATTTACATCATATGAAAACTCCGCAAGCATCACTTGTTTGCAAGTGCTGGATATCTCGGTTGTGGTCAGCAATGCTATCATCATCTAACACAAAATCCTAACTTTCAGCATGTAACCTGGCATACTGGCACGCATTTGCGCAATTACTGGTGGCCTATGATTCTGCTGATACAAAGTGCGCGCACCAACATGCGTGTCTCCTGGCATGCGATTAGCGTGATCTCATGCACAGATGTCTATCATGTACCCCACTGCTGTGCGCTGGCCAATTGGCCAATGCCCCAAAACCAATTGTGGCTTGCACATTGCTTCAGCAAGGCATGTTTCGCCATAGAGTGTAACCCTCCGCTTATCTAGCCTGTGTCCAACAACATCACACCATGAAAATGGCCATGTAGTTCCCTGTCGGTTCAGAAAATTGTCCGTTGCAGATGCTGTCCGGTTGTACTGCTCTAGCAACACAATACATCAACATGCATTAACCGTCACACTGTCAAATGGAGGTTAGCACCCTCGCGCTTCATTGATGAACGCTTGCAAAGCATTCCTGTACTTACAAAGCCTTGATGATGTCCGCAACCACTGTGCGCGAATTGTTGCTGCTGAACTGCCCGTTGCATGAGTTGCCCACAAAAACTGTACAATGGAACTCTTTCTAGCTCACATCTTTGACTGCGACTGCAGTCTCTGCAACCAGTCTATGAGAATACGGTTGACTTCTTCAGGGTAGTCGTTCTGCGTCCAGTGGCTGGACTCCTCGATATGAGCGCGCTCGAGCTTCGGGATCCACTGCTCCATACCCTATCACGTACACAACAAGATCTCATTGTCTTCATGCGCACCACTTAACGTACGTCACGTTGGCAGGCCCTTACACCGCTCACTTGACACATATTGAAGTCTGGTGAACTCTGATATAAGGTACGCAGGTAACATGTGCAGACAACTACCTCCGTCATTGCGGGTGTCAGAATGGTATCTTTCCCGGCAGTGACCATAAGAGCGGGCACGTTGATGGTCGGCGAGAAGGTTTTGATCCACTCCCAGCTCGGCGTGAACGTGCGGTACCAATTCAGGCCGCCTCTGAACCCTGTGCGCGCGTATGTGGACACGAAGTAGTCCAGCTCTTCTTTCGTCATCATTGATGTTGGAGCAATCTGATCCTTTGCGGGAAGGCCCACCAGCAACCCTCCCCGAGCACGCGCCTGAGACACCACACACAATATGCACATGTAGAGTTGCAGTTCCAAGTATGTGGCCTTGTGTGTTTGTTGCCGGGAAACACGTGTCAGCTTGATGCAATGCATCCAGCAACATGACCGGGTGGAGGCGAGGACACATAGCATGCTTGTTGACCCTGAGCATGCAACACCATAATGCCAACCATACCCACCTTGCTGCCGTCGAGGTGGCTCTCTTCAATGAGATCATCGTCTTTGTGGGCTGGTTCTCGCTTAAGCGCTTCCTTCGCGCTACATGCGCATATGCACAAGTTGTTGTCAACAATTCTGATGGTAATCGTCATGATCCCTTGTGACCTGATTGTCTAAAGCAGTATGCTACCCCTTATTTGGCACTGCGCGCACACGCCAACACACTAAACATGCACACAATGTGCACATGTGGGTTAACTGCATAGCCGCCGGCCAATGCTGCAAACAACAAGCAGACAGACTTGGACTTCAACCATACCTGCGGATAACAGCCATGAAGGTGCGCTCAACATCAGCTTCAAACTCCTTCTCGGCAACGCCCTCCTCCTGGAAGTAAAGCATGTAGTCGAAGTTGCCCGGCTGCATCTTCAGCGCTTCAATTGGGTCAATCGGGGGAGGCGGCGAGTACGGCGTGTTGAGCCCGCCCACTGCCAGCACTCTGTCTGGATGAGTCACTGCCATGTTCCATACGACCTGCGGGCACTTGATGTTGGGTTGCTGTTGCATGTGTACACGTGGGCATGAGACATGCAACTCAATATTTAATCGGTCAACCACCTTGCCGCCCCAGTCGTGGCCGATAAGGACTGCCTTGTCTATCTTCAGAGCATTCAGCAGGGCCACAATGTCGTCTGCTATCTTCTCCTGGTGGACGCAAATGATCAAAACCACCGTCACACACAGCTTGCCACATCATAACAACATGACGAAGTAGACACCTAGCATTACAGGTGCCATGGTAGCGTGCACAAGCATGGACTACTGCGAACTCAAGCATTGACTCACGCATTGAGTGCCTGATTTGCATGCACTCACTCACTTACTTGTGTGTACTCGGATACAGCGTGTGGGGCACTTGTGCCTCCATATCCCCTCATGTCCGGTGCATAAACTCGGTAGCCTTCCTTTGCCAAAGCTGGCAACTGATGCCGCCTACCATGCAAACATAGGGGTATGTTGAAGATATTACATGAAATAATGTAGCAGTACTGCAATGTGATAGCGAAACTAACACTCACCATGAGAACCACAGCTCCGGGAAGCCATGCACAAGGACGACAGCGACAGGGGCGGTGGGGTCGCCGGCGGCGGCCACGTGCATGGAAATGCCCGTGCTGAGGTCCAGCTGCTCGTGGGTGACCTGCACGATGTGAACGGCCACAATCAGGACAACCATGAGGAAGATGACAAGGACATAGACAAGGACATTGACAAGGACGACAGTGGAATTGTCACAAAGGAAGGAAGGCATGCCAGGCCAATCAAGCAGCAGCCCATAGCATTGCCAAACACATGTGTTACAGGGTCTTACCCCCTCCACATGCGGATGCTGCGCCATGGCGCCAACAGCGGCGACGACACCGACGACACTAACGACGACACTACAGCTGCGTAAGCGCACGCGAATAAGTACGCACACTGTTATAGACCAGTACGGTGTACGGTCTATATCAGTGCGTAGGCTACCGCTTGCAAGGTGGTTCAAGCGCTAGCAACACGCAGCTTACCACCGGTACGCGCTGGTACGGCTTCTACCGGATGCGTGAATCCGGCTTTGAGCTCTGCGTAAGTGGATGTCGCCTATCAGGTTCGAAATTGCCAGCTGGACACTGGCGACGACGTTGCTCGCAGCGGTGGCGACTCGGTGGTGGAGGGGATTGCGCTAGTGTCAAGCTTTCTGCATTGTGCTGGCTCTAGGCATGCTTGGTTTGCTTACATTCCAGCAGTCGTACGTCATGTGTTAGTCTGCCTGTTGCTTTTGCCCCTAAGCAAGAAGCGGCTGGAAGCAATGGCTTCTGCGGCGGTGGCTAAGAGCAGCTCAGGGGAGAGGGCACCGCTGTCCTCGCCCGCAGGTGTAACATCGACGTCGCCGGTATGGTCGTCCACCTCTGCGGGTGGGATCTCCATAGCCAGTCCCCGCCCGCAGGTTGCCCTGCCGGGCCAGATTATGAGTGCGGCAAGCACGCCTCGCTCAGTCGCTTCCACAGCTGTTGGTGATAAGGCTACAACTACCCGTCAGGTGCGCATGGCTCTTTGTGCATGGTGTGAGCAAGGAGCTGCATATGGAGTCAGGTTGGTACACGCCGTCCCAGCTGACAATGCAGGCATGGAATAGCCAAGCAGCAGTCCGTCAGCTAGCTAGTGCTAGTGGGTGACCATTTGGCTCTTCGTGTTTACATGCTTGTACTCCTTCATGCTGCCAGGGTTGGTGTGCTACTTATACGTCTGCTGCATGGGTACAGTCACTGTGTAACATGAAATGACAATGCGGTTCAGCATACGCTGTACGTTGTAGTGTCGCCAATTGGTTGTTGCCGTTTTACTACCACTTTGCGCAGGCAAGCTCAAAGTGGCTAAGCGAAAGGCTGCATGGTGTAGCTGCTGATCCACTTGCTTGTTGCTTATGCAGCTTGCTGGTGTGTGCTGTGCAGGTGATTGGCCTCAGCAAGGCGCAGAGCCGTAGGTTTGCTCAACTGCAAGAAAAGACAAAGGAGAAGTTGACTCCTGCCTCCGAGAAATTGCATGCGCTGCTGGAGTCCCACTGGAGGTGGCGCTTGGAAAACTCTCCTGAGTTGGCGACGTTTGTTGGTGACTTTGCAAATGCAAATGCGTTGGTAAGCATTTGGTGTGGCACTGCTTGCATAGTCCCTGTTGATTGCTCAAGTACTGCAATTCAATTGCACCGAGCAAACCTTGCCTTGTCACCCGCTACGAATGCGGTTTATTTTGCAAGGATGATCGCAGTCAGGAGCAGATGGAGAGTTCTTACCGCCAGCTGTTGCATATGCTGGAGAGCGTGCGCAGCTTTCCCGCTCACGAGTTGACAGAATACAAAGAGAGAATGCACCTCGCAGTCCTCGTACACCAACTGCGGACAGTTGTGCAAGGCGTGCGCTTTCGAACCTTTCTCATGGTGTGACATTTTGTACAACGCGATCTTGTCTGTAACTTGCTACCTCTGCTACCCTTGTCAGCTCATTGGTTGCTGCCTGCAGCCCGTTCATCGCATTGATGGTCCACAGCGGCAGTTTCCTTTCCTCCTTCGTCACATGCGCTACTCTTCCGTCCGAGACTATGTTTGTTACTTATCTCGGTTGCGAGGTTTTGAAAAAAAGACAGAACAGCTTGTTGATCTTATGCGACAGGTGCGGCTACTTGACCACTTGATTTGTTTAAACTCATTGCACTGTACCTCTCCCATTAGCAGCAATTGTGATCTGACACTTTCAGGGCCTTGCTGAGGGCATGACACCGCCAAGGCTTGCCATGACTGGCATGTTGGAACACATCCGAAGCGGTTTGGCCGTGCCTCCGGAGGAAACAGGCTTCTTCGTGCCTCTGAGGGCTGCAGAAGAGAACGTTCTCACAGCAAACACAACTCAAGGCGACGTCCTGGATGAAGAAAATGTACTGAGATTTGACAGCCTTGAGGTATGCCTAAGCTGCCGTTACATTTAACCGTGCATGCAGCTGCTTGCGCACATAGTAGCTTCTTTAGCATTGATAACTTTTGAATGCCTGCAGTCTTTGCGTGCCAAAGGGGCGCGCATTATCCAGGAGTCGGTGCAACCGGCCTTCCAGCAGCTTTTGGACTTTGTGGAGAAGGAGTACATGCCAGCGCTTCGCCCGTTGCAGGACATTTCCTGTGCCAGTCTACCCAATGGAGAAGCGCTGTACATGCAATGCCTGAGGTTTCACACCGATTCGGATACGCCAGCTGCGGAGCTGCACAAGATGGGCCTCAGTGAAGTGGAGCGCATCAGTGGACTCATGTCCAATGTCCTTCGCGCTGCACATTACACTGGCAGCATGCAATCCTTTGGTGAACACTTGGCTGAGCAGCCGCAGCTGCATTATCAAAGCCGTGAGCAGATGCTGGAGCATGTCAATCACCTGTGTCGGCAAGTTGAGGAGCAGCTCGCTGAGGTGTTTCCGAAACCCAACTTATCGTACAAGGTGATGGAGTTCCCAATCTACCAGAAAGAGGCGTGGATGAGCATGTACTACTTCACGCCGTCATTTGACACCAGGCGCGAAGGCAAGCTCTTCATCAACACGCACTACAGCAAGCGGCGCAACATGTATGAGATGGTGGCATACACGTTGCACTACATTGGCGGTTGGCACGTGCCGATGGGATTGGCCATTGAATCCGACCTGCCAAACTTCCGCAAACTCCCCGATATGGTACGCGTTGGCGACGCACCTTGCCGCTTTCCGCTTTACTCTGCCTACCGCAATGGATTAGCGCTTTATTGCGAGTCCCTCGGTGACGAAATGGGCCTGTATAATGACCCGTACCAGCTATTTGGATACAACAAGCACAGCATGCTGGCCGCCTGCGGACTCGTTGTGGACACTGGCATACATGCGATGGGATGGACGCATGACCAGGCCATGGAATTCATCATGAAGCACGTGCCTGGGTTGCCACGCGCAGCCGTTGAGGAAGAGCTTGTCCGCGTCATGGTGTGGCCCGGACACGCATGCTCTTTCAAGGTATCAAGTTCAGCATGTAATGCACCGCAAGTGTGTTAACAGTGCAGCATGTCGCCTAGTATAGATCTTCTGTGTGTCGGTGCCTGTTACAAGCTGTGATAGTCCCTCAGCTCATGTGCAGTCTCGTGATGGCTTCTGCATTGCAGGTGGGTGAGATGAAGATTCAAGACCTCAGAACCAAAGCGAAGACGGAGTTGCGGAGCCTTTACAACAACAAAGCCTTCCACACAGTGTTAGTGGAGGGCTCAATGCTGCCGCTTCCGGTGCTGGCCACGGAAGTGGACCGTTACATCAAGCGAGTACAGGCAGACAAGGTTGCGGCTGACATGGCTATACTTGCCTCGAGTTCGTAAGTTTTGTGTCGATGTGGCATATACGAGGACGTGCATGCACGTTCCCAGTTAGTGTGTAGACTAGGACGCTGTACAGTTATGAATGATTAGTGCAGACCCCGCATCAACAATCCTGTGTATGATGAAACTTGAACAACGCTGTTTGGCCTCAACGTGTGCACCTTAAATCTCATTTGTGATCTACTGTGCTACGAAGCACATCCATGTACTTCATGTACAGTGTGAAATTCAAGTAAGCACCTTGCTTGTCCAAGCAATCAATTTGGCATCAGCAGGAGTTGACAGGTATACGGTTGGTTGCGCAGGTCTGCATGATACTCGTGTGCATTAAATGCAGCTGTAACTCAGCTGTGACTCATCTCTGCAGTTCGGCAGTCCAACTGCAGAGCAGTTGTTTGCTGCCATTTTCTTAGGTTGGTCGTATATTCTGCATATCAATCAGTCAATATTGAACTACACCACTCAGTACACTGTGAGACTGAAACGTCGTGCATCGTTGATCATCGCATGCAATTCTGGTTTTTCTCGTTCAGTATTGCAATTGTGGGCTTGGGCTTTCTTCCTGAGCTGTGTCTCTTTGTTTGCGGCAGTGGTGGTGGTTGGGGCGATGCAGATGTATTGAAGTTCTGGTGCTGGTGGTGACTAACAGGTTGGTATAGTGTATGGTACGCCATTAGGGTCATGTGTTGCAGTGCTGGCCTGCCGTTTGCTGTTCTGTGTAGCGTTGTTGGCGTTGGCAGTGATGGTGGCTGTTGATGTGGTGGCAGCGATGGGGTGGTTGGCGTGTTCAAATGTTCTGAATAAATAGGTGTTGCTGATGGCTATTAGGTCGTACGCTCTCTCCCTGCACGGCCAAACGGGTCATAGCTCGCGTTCTGGCTGATTGTCTGGTCTTGTTCTGATCAATGGTGTTGTGTCGGCAGTGATGGTATTACCATCACCCAAACAACCGCCACCGGCGCCGCCGCAAAAATGTAATGTTTGGCGGCGCCGGTGGCGGTTTTTCGGCTGTTGTCCATGTTTGATGACGCAGTAACTATAGCATGTAATCAATTAGCGTTACATGGTAGAGTGGATTAGTTAGAACGAGGGTGAGTAGTGGCGGCATGTCTTTGGGGTATGGGGCATGCCCCGACCTCGTACCGCCAAAAACGCGGCCGTTTTAACCACTACATGTACTGCAATTGCACCAAATTCCTACCGATTTTGGGTCGCCGTTGGTCAGCAGTTGCCGCTGAGATAGTTTTCAGCATCTTTTACGCATCTTTGCAATGATTGGCCATTTCGCTGCGTGTTTCAGCAACGGCTGTTGTCACCGTTGCGATCCCATTTGATCAATCTCATGCGTGACCAAATGGTGGCCTAGCGATTTTTCGTTTAATTGAATCTTAATGTTAAGGTAATTTAGGTTAGCATTATTTTTGTGGTTGTAACCTCGGCATTACTTACTGAGTATCGCAGCACGTACCGCGGCGTGAACGTTATGTTTAATATTAAATTTTAAAACACTTAACTGCAGGTTGCTAACCATATTGCAGCATAAGTATTCATATCGCAACATATGTGCCTTATATTGCAACACATCAGAAATATTATTTTGCCACCTTAGATAAGTGTGTTATATCTCAAATCATATGGGCCATATGCAACAATATGCCGGCATGTGCATCGTGCACGTTGTGCTTATTATTAATATTTATTCGCATATATTTTGAGCAGTTGCTAAAGTGGGGATGTGCTTTGGACGGTCGAGATCTACATTTAACAGATTGAACGGCTGATATTTGATAAACGCCGCCTAGCCAATGAGCGGCATGCGGGCCGCGCAGCCAGGCAGTCGCGGGTGCCGCATGTGATGCCCTCGGGGTGAGGTTTGCGTGTGCCCTAATGCCGGCCGCCCCGCCCAATTAGCCGCACCGCTCGTTGGGGTGGTGGTTACGGTGTTGTGACCAGACTGTTGTAAGTTTATAATAGATGCTTGCATGAGCCATGTTTAGCCAATGTAAGTGGGGTTGTCAATTTGTCGGTTCAACGTCAAAGGCGGACATTGCCAAAGTGCGACGGCATTTGAGTTCCCACGCTGTTGTTATTTCATATATGAATTTAGGGGGTGATAGCGTTGTTGAGTTGGAGGCTCTAACCCTAATCTAATAAACCGATTGTTTTTGTAATCCAGGTGAGTTCTGTCCATGCGTTGTGGTGAGCAATCAGTACTGAGTAATCATGTGTAGTGGCAGATGGGTCAGCACCAAGTGCATGCTGTTCCATTAAGGCAATCCTTCATGCGACAACTTGATTTGTAAGTGATGAGTGCATGTGATAGACTATTTGACATGCAGTGTCCCAAAACTTGGGCCAGGGCATACCACGCTTACAAGAAGTGTATAAAGGTAAGTCGAGTTGTTGTTGGCTGTGGGTGTGTCAGTACCAATATCCGCTATGTTTGGGCTAAGCAAACAGATGCTGCCTAAGTTGGTGCTGGTTCCCATGCTGCAGCATATACTCCTTCTGAACAGGTCCGGTCTCATCCGGATACGGCGGTGGATACTGTGGAAACCAGTCAAGCTCCTCAGCCCAATGCAGCAGTACTCAGCCAACAGCAAAGCAAAATAAAGTTGTGTCTTGATTGTTGGCAAAACTTGTTTGTTTATTTTATCATACATGGTATTGACATATTTGTTGATGTTGATGGGTTGTGAAGTTGCAAGCACAACTTGACTCTAGCAGGCAATTGCGCTTGCAACTTACTGATGGAGATGCTGCAGTATTGTGGTTGCCGCAACATGTGCAAAGCACTTGGACACTGGATTGGATGTTGAACTGGTTACGAGACAGCAACGATTGGAGGAGATTGTGGTCAGCTTGCAAGGGCCAGTTCTCAACGTTGGTATGGATTGAGTTGTTGGTTGGCATGTACTTATGGTCATATTGATGGTTTTGTATGGTGTGTAGACGGGGCGGCTAACAATGGTTCCTCTACAACTACTGCGCTGTTGTGGAGAGTAGTGCTGTTAGTACGTATATGTATTGACACTGTATAGGGGTTTTGCTTCAACTGGTATATAATAATCATTGATACAAAGATGATGAGGGTTCATCTGTAACTCGATACGTGAGGGTAGTAAAAGGGTAGTTGATGTAATGCGAATGTGTTGCCACATGATTAATGTAAAGTGGAGAAATGTTTGCCGCGTATTAGCTACTTGATGGAGTATTTAGTGCGTATGTGCGTGCGTGCGCGCGCGCATGTGCGTGTGATTAAAGGCACGGATTTAAAGGAAACCATACTATCTTCCGAAGAGACCAGGATTACCGTAACCTTGCCGTGCAACGAGTTAATCTCGAACTCCCTCAACCTTATTGTAGTTCTTTACCAGTGAGCACCACCTTGCATTCATGCGTCACGGTTGTTGTTGTTGTCGACGTCGACGTCATCATCCTTAACATTGTCCACTGCTCATCGCTGAGGTATGCATGCGCAGCATCAAAGGGCCGTACAGCGCACCCGTGTATGGGTACATGTATGATGAGGCCAACATGGGCGTCTTCAAGTGCGGCCACATGTGAGCCTTGGCCTTGGACTTTGACAACGATAGTGATTTCGACGACGCGACAGGACGCAAGCGATGTTCAATGCAGGTACACTGGTTCAGCCTGGAGTTGTACCTAGTGTGCGCATTTGTAGCAACGACCTCACCGCGTGTCCTGACTTGGTCCTGTCATTCTCATCATCAACAACAATGTCACTAGCTCTGGGCTTGCCGCTCCTAGAAATCATTATGGTTGGTGTGTCAGCAAGCGGCAACACATAAGCTGTTGCTGGAGTGGCAATTAAAGATCAGCAACTTGTGGCGATGGTTTGCCAACTTTGCTCAATTTTTTGAAAACTTTTACATCATGTGGCAATGCAACCCAATTTAGTGATATCTTGGGCTTACATGGCTTCAAGTATTGATTAATTGTCAACACCTATCGTAGTGTAATACGGTCAAGAAATGGCAGATGAGGATATTATTCCGAGGTCAATTCATTAAAACCATGTAGATTTGTTTAACGATACGTCAACAAAAAGAGTCCACAAGTAAAGTTCTGTCATCAAAATAAGTAACGGATAGTAAGTTTCATCAGCCATGCAGATGTGATAACTTGAATTGTCAACGAGCATTGACTGTCACGTTTGAAGGACTGGCTTAGTCACTTTTAGTTCCTACTTCTACGATAAGTATAGAAGACCAACTTGAAGTGAGGATTCCGTATGGTGTCGAGGTGTGTGTAGCACTTGGCATACGTGCTCATGAGGTCCGTGCTTATGCACTCAATGTATAAGGACATAGCACCTACACAAGGCATTACTTACCAGTAAGTTGAGGACTGGTGATTATTTAGCGGCAGCAGAGGCATTAAAGCACTAAGAGTGTTGCCTATGTTGGTGTGTCCGAGGGTAGACAGAATTGGAATGTGCTGATTCAGCACATGTGACAGGTCAGCGCATACGCGGCGAAGCCTTGCTTGCCTCAGACGTCCTGTGTGTCAGGTCGGGGAGCAATGAGTGATATAAAGGTGTGACTTTCATCTTGTGTGGTGGCAAATCAGTTGCTGGCCTTGCAACACTACTTGTGTGTGGGAAGCCTGGCTGAGAATGTTGAAGGGGCTCTCCTCCTACTTCCTTGTATATGTGATGTTAGTAGGGAATAATTGCAAGGTTTGTGTTGTAAGTTTTCGTGCTTGTGAAGAACTTTGTGACCCTCACCAGCAAATAAGTGAGGGGCAAACGTGACATTGAGCGTTACAACAATAAACGACAATAAACAAGGCGCATGCAATGGCGTTCACGGAGCAAGGAGCAGCGGTGGTGGCGATCTTGCCGGACGAGATCAAGTTTTTTGAGCCCACTACTAAGGCGAACGCAGTACTGCGTAAAACGACAGCAGATGTGCGCAAACTGTTGATAACGCAATGTGCTATGGATTATAGCCTATGCTTGTATAATTTTGAGATAGAAAGTGAAAACGGTAGGAAGGAAGCGGTTTGCGCACTCATAGATAGTACGATGCACACCTTTGTACCCTTAGTGAGGCAAGATGCTACCTCCGTCAGCATGAACAGACGCACTATTCAGACTTCTATACGGTCGTCGACATCGCACCAACACCTCAAAACCGTCAACATTGCTTGGGTTCAAAAGCTAAATGCTTCCCGGAGTGTGCTCGGGCCCTCAGACTGCCCCGCGTTTATCCGTGTTCATCGGTGCAAGTTAGGGTTTGGCTTTGTGAATTAGGGTCGGCGGCGGCGGCTTGGTGGCGGGGTTGGCGTGCGGGAGCAATGGCTACAATGGCGCTGAGGCTTCCAGCCCTGCACAAGCGCGTGGCACCCCTGGAAGCTGCCAGGAGATCGCCCAACGCAGCTACTGCCGGATCCGCACGGAGCTCGTTTGTGGGCGCCCCGCTGAAGCTCGCCGCCGCACGACCTGCCGCCAAGCAGGATGGAGCTGCTGCCCCTCAAAAGCTCGTCACATGTAAGTCGTTTTTATATACTGATCCACCCTAGTCCAGTTGTTATGCTGGTCAGTGGAAACCTGACCTAGCAGGTTGAGATTGTGCATTACGTGTTGATGCCTTGTTATATACCTGTGTAGTCATCTACCTGAGCAGACTTGAGGTTGCACATTACCTATTGTTGCGTTGTTATCATGTCATCACTATGTTATCTTGTGTTATCCTTTTGTCCAGATGTTTTGCTGGTCAGCGGACAATGACTGTCATCTACCTGGAAGGACTGAGTAGGCATGATATTGTGCATTACGAGCTGATTCGCTTTTATCATGTTATCGCCATGTTACCATGTGATATCATTCTTGTCCAGTCGTTATGCTGGAAAGGACTGAGCAGGCATGAGGTTGTGCAATACGTTGATGCGTTCTAATGCACCTGTTGTTTACCTGAGTAGTCATCTACTTTAAAAGGACTGAGCAGGCATTAGGTTGTGCATTACGTGCTGACTCGTTGTTATTTACCTCTTTTATACCCTTGTAGTCATCTAGCAGTACCATTTCTTGATTGCAAAGATGTTGGTTGAAAGTCTTTGTTGCTGCCCAGCTATGTCGCGGCGGTGTCAACTCACTGGCAAGAAGGCGAACAACGCATATGTCGTCACCTTCTCCCACAAACGCAACAAGAAGCTGCAAAACGTCAACCTGCAGGTGCTTGGTGTTCATGGGCTGCTTGCGTGCAACATACCAGGGCGTGCAGCTTGGTCCTTTGGTTGCTTGAGTCTGATTCTAAGTTTGTGTTTCTCCCTATGGCACAGTGGAAGCGAGTGTTCTGGAGAGAAGGCAACAGGTTTATTCGGTTGCGGCTATCAACAAAGGCCATCAAGACCATTGACAAGATTGGGCTGGAGGCCTTGGCAAAGAAGAACAACATCGACCTCGCTAGCTTGGCATAAGTTACTACATATGTACTTCACTTGCTTATAACTTTGCAGTGCTGGGTTATTGGCATGCTCGCATGGCGGTGCACATTGAACCCCACAGCTTGCCGTGCTTGCAGCAACTGCTGCAGTGTCGTACAGCTTACGTATACCACGAGTTCACCTCGGCTCATGTGCACTGCTATTCTCAGCGCATCATGTAGGCACTGACTGTTACAACATATCCGTACTGCATTCCAGTCTATTACCAGTCTATTGCAACTTGCATGCAAAGTTGCTTTTCACCACATACGAGACCTTGCAATCTGCTCCATACACCACTAGCTTGATTGATGTTCTACCTTCTTTATGGTGGGGGTGCGAGGAGAGCCGCCGATGAACCACTCAAACTGATCTTGCCGTCGCACTGTCTGGTTTGAAGTGTGCATTAGCACTTCCGCAGTGAGCAGCGCCCGACAGACAATATCCGTTATGGGCGACGGGCGTGTGCATGCCAGATCCCACCGCCAGTAACGTCAGCGCTGACAGCGGGCACCAAATCAGCAGCTGCACAATGCGCATGTGAGGGCACACTTTAGCTGGAACCATATTACATAACAGACCCTCAGGTGGTCCCCCTTGCAGATGCCCATGTGCACTTACCTAGTCAACATGTACTTTGCGATTGTTGAAAAGTAAGTATACATGGGATTCAGTACAGCGTCAGTCGCTCACTACCGTCAGGTGTTGGGGTATGGTTGAGGCAAGGCAAGCAATGCAAAAACCCAATACAGTCCGCCCTCGCTCTAAGCATATGGTTGGTTACCCACCATCTTGTGCTTACAGCTAGGTGTGACACTTATGAAGTAAGCACATTGTGACTACTGCAAGTCTACCACGTTTTAAGCACACTTGCTCAAATCAAGGAAATTTGCTACACACACACACACACACACACACACACACACACACACANTCTGCGTGCACATGTGTGTGGCTTGTACTACACAGCTAGTGGCACTGTGCGCATGCCTATGTACATGCAAGCAGAAGTGCTTGATTGGTAACTGTGCTTTCGTGTGCATTGCTGCAGCAGCACGCGAGCCACACCTGCTACCTGCGCGGCAGCCGAACAACAGTCATCCACCAAGGTGCGCATACCAGCAACAACACAACGCTTGTGAGACAGGTATGCGTATCCGCACTAACAACCATATGTGCGCCACAGCAGTCATTCTACAATCGTGATGTGGAGTTGAGCTTCTTTGAACAAGCGTTCGCGACGCAACCGAGCGAGGTCTGGCTTATGACCGGTCCGCGCAACTCTGGTAAGCATGATGCCAAGCAGCAATTTCAGAACAAGACAAACAGCATTGGACCAAAGCCCTCATCTACGGACACAACTCTTAACTGACCGACCACATGTCTGGCATGTGCAGGTAAAACAGCGCTACTGTACGAGCTGCAGCGAAGGCATATGCAGAATGATGCCGGTCGGCCCGCTTCACCGTTCATCTTGCTGAACTTCCGCGCGAGCGATTACACGACTCCAACTGCTTTTGCTGAGGGTTTAACGAGCCATCAAAACACTCTCTCTACTCTTTTTTCAGACTACCCTACCACATCTAGTGATGAATCATCAAAGGGGTCCTCGCCGTCTCTGCAGAGCACGCTTGATGAGATTGCACACTTCCTTCGCGAGTTCAACCGGAAACACGGAGGCGCTGCGCCAGCTGTCATCGCATTGGATGAGGCCAACATGCTGCAGTACTGGAAAGAGGGCAAGTCGGATGCGTTCTCGCTCCGTCAACTCCTCTCGTGGTTAACTTACGTGTCGAAAGAAGCCAACCTCGCACACGTGGTCTTGGCGGCTTCAGACTACCTCATGTTGCAGCGCTTTGTTGACAGTGAGTGTGTGCATCAGATGGGTGTGGTTGTGGTGTTTGTGGTGGTTGCTTCAAATTGACATGTTGGTGGCCTTCATCGTCATGCAGCGACAACAACGGGCCGGCTCGTAGTAGTTGGCGACATGACAAATAGCCATGCACGCAACTATTTCTTCCAACACTTGCTTCCGCAGCCTGCCAACGGCACAACCGTGAATATATATATATATCCATATATCCATATATGTATATATGTGTATATATGAAATGTGTACATATACAAACAAATGTAGATGTACATTGTACATAGAAGTATATATACATGTGTAATATATATATATAATACACATATATATGTATTTTTATATATATATTGATATATGTGTATGTATGTGTACATTATATATAACGTGCTATTAGGCACACGCATGCAATGCATCACAACCACTCAAGCATTACATGCAAACTAGTATACATTTCACCGTTGTCACCACCGGGCTAATCTACTGCGTTGAACTACTAGCTACTAGTCTTCCCCGTTAGACATGCATGTACATGCACACGTTTATCATTACCTGCCCACATGGGTTGTTGTTAGTCGCTGGTGTCAACGGGTTGCATGGTAATTACAATGACGACGACTCCCTGCCTCTTGCTCTCCCTTCTCCCCGCCACTCTCTGCATCTCGCCGCTAATGCTGCGGCCCTGTGTGTGTTATATGTATACAAAGACACACGTATACATATGTTTATGTTTACTCATATGTACATGTGTGGTCATATGCGGATGTAAATGTATAATAAAGTATACACATATATGCAGACTTTACATCATATGCATATCCGTAATGTACATGTGCTTATGTAGATGCGTATATGTGTATGTATACATGAGTATTTACGTGTTTGCACATGCATGTTCGTGCACAAAGTTTTGTATTTTTCACATGTGTATATACAAATGTACAGGATATGCGCGAGACAATTGGCGACATGCATGACGTCACAACAGCATAGCATACCAACCCCACCACCCAACCCCACCAGCACCACCTAACTGCCAGCGCTACACAGTGCAGTGCCTTAGTGCCACAGTGCAACACTGCATGCCAGCCTGCAGAACGAGAGGCGGGGCAGAGGGGCGGGGCAGAGGGGCCTTGCCAGATCAGCGGCGACAAGGGTTTGCAGTCGAGGCGACGGCACAATGACAGCAGGAGGAGGAGGGGGAGGCGGAGGAGAGAGAACAGGCGGAGCGGGGGACGAAGAAGTAGGGAAGCAGGGGAAGGACAGACGGAGAGGGAGAGAGGGAGAGAGACTGTGGGAGAGGGGGAGAGAGGGAGGGAGTTGTGTGTATACAACAATACACATATAACCAACGCATTGGAACTTCAATACCCTCTTTGTTATCACAAAAGGAGCACTTATGGAGGGGGGCTTACATCGAGTGTGATAGTGCTTATATAGAGGAGTCATTTGCCTGGTGCACGTTGGTTCCCGGAAAACATGTGCTTAGATCGAGTGCAATTACAAGGAGGTTGGACTGTATAAGGGGCAAGCGTGAAGAGAACACCAGCCGCCTACATGCGCTAAGACATTGCATTCCAATCTCCATGAACCAATCTCCATGAAGAGCATGCATACAGCACAGTCAACACTGTAGACGGCTGTGAAACCAACACCCAAATCAACATCAATATCACACATATCTCAGACCATGACAAGAATGGTGGCACTCTCTAACTGTCTATGACTGTATCCGTTTCATCCGGCCTCGCAGCAGCGGATGGCTGTAGTTGCCAATCATTTCTCCATCTGCAGTGAAGCCGCTAGCATCGCCCTTGCCCTGCACAGCTGATCATTCATTGACACATACACATGACATCCGACAATGCTGCCCTGTGCCTTGAATGCAGCATAACAAGCAAGACAGCTGCATGCACAACGACATACTGTCATCTCTCGGATAATGGATTGCATCTCAAGGCGTTTCAGAAAGAACTGCTCCGCCCCTTTGGCTAACCTTCCTGAAGGATCTGCAACCGACAGTGAGTGGTTACTCCAGCTAGATGCTGGCATGCATATGTATGTGTGTACATATGCATGTGTAATCACATGCTTTTCTATATGTATGAGTGCATGCATGCATGCATGTATGTGTGCAGGTATGCGTATCTATATGTTCATAATAACATGTGGGCGTTGGGTGTGCGTGTTGATGTACCTGAGTCAACAGCAACACGATCTGCACGAAACTCTTTCAACCTGTTGGTAACTACCATTAAGCTGTACGTTCCAGCTCCTGCCGCTGCCAGCATACCAACCTGTAATGCAGTCCCATGATCAGACCACTCATGCACTTGTACAATCAGGCACAAGCACATGTGCACGCATGCATGCATGCAAGCGCGCAAACATGCATAAACAAGTATGCATGTGCGTGGTAAAGCAATGAAGGTGAAATTCAACCTGAACTGGAATGCGAAATGCTGGCGGCAGCCGTTGCACGGCTGTCTGCAACCCGCCTTCCCACGCCAGCCAGCAGAAGAGAATGCAGGCTGGCAGCAACGCCGCCCGGAAGAGCGGGTCGTTCTTCTGGATGTGAACCAGCTCATGCGCGATGCTGAACGCCAGTTGCTGCACAAGCGTCGTCGTTGCAGTGGAGTTTGAAGGTGGTGTTCGTGAGTGTGTGCAGTATCATGTACATACGCCACTGTACATGCACATGTATACGTGTAGGTGCTACTATTGAAGCGCGTACATGCCTCGTCCGAAGGGACCAAACTTCTCAGTAGCCTTCTCCCCAGCTCCGTGTCCCAAACAACTTGCCTTCCACCAAGCACAAGCTCTTCCTGTTGGCGACAAGGCAACAGTCAACTCAATCAGCCTGACACATGTGCAAAAAATACACAACCCATGCGTTGCTTGGCCACCTGTGCAAGAAGGTAGTTTTGTAGCGCGAGAGCCGTGCGCGGTACCCCAATGACTGCGCCGGTGGAAAATGTCGAGCCAGCACTCATAGCTGAGAAGGTCAACAATGGTTAAAAGGAGCAAACAAGTGAGCGAATAGATGAACTGCACACAAGAGTACATGTGAACATGTAGATGTGTGTACACACGTGTGTGCACACAAGTATGAACGCGAACAAGCGCGCATGCATGTGCACATGTGCACAACCGCTTATACGCGTCAGCAAGTTCCAATGTGACGCTCACCGCTCAATCCGGTGGAGATAAAAACCTTGATCTCATCAGCGTTTGGTATTCCCTGCAGGGACATGTGCATTGAAGAACGATGTTGCATTGAAACTGTTCCAGCAATTACATGATGCCCAAGTTTACTCAATTTGACACACGCATAACACATAACACACCATTTCTTTTGCCATGGTCTTGACTCTGGCTTCCAGCGGCTTAGGGACATTGTGAGTGGGACTCCTGTCAGTGAACACAGCATTGGACACATACACTCAACAACAGCTGCACTGCCCTCATACATCTTGACTACAGAGCGATGTGGTGGCCATGAGCTTGGTAGACAGGCAGCCAACAGCACAGCACGAGAAAACAAGCAGCTGTCCCGGAAGAAGTAGCGTGATTGACGGACTAAGTGAATTGTTTGTGATCTCAACCTCTTGTAGCAGACAAGCCAGTTGAGACCATCAGAATAGGCTAGACCGGAGTAGGCTGGAGTAAACTATGCTGCTTGTGAGCAAGCACAAAGGAGAGCACATGACAGAATGGACAGGAGAAGCAGACGAACCATAGCAACCATAACCAAGCGCATGACAGCATAGCACGGAACAGCATAGCACAGCTGGCATGGTCAGGACAGCAGAGCACAGAATTGCGCATGGCAATGCATGGCATAGCACAGCATGCCCGAGCATGGCATGCTTGGCGCTCTCTCACCGCTGGGAGGCGGTGGAGCTCTCCGGGAAGAGCTGCCTGCTGACGCCGAGCGCCCCGGACACCGCTGCTGCCGCCAACGCCGCCCGCCGCACTGCCATCCGCACACCGCAACGCTGAGCCTCAACTGTGCCCCTCAAGCGGCGGCGGCGGCGAGGGGGAGGGTGGCGGCGGCAGCGGAGGTGGCTGGAGACCTTTGCAGGTGCGTTGGTTGTAAGCTCTTCCATGTGCGTGTGGAAGTGTGATTGCGTACTGGTGTATGGTTACGGGCGGAGGTGCCAGTTGTTTGCCTTCGAGACTTCGCTTGTTTGTGAAGCATTGCACTGTAGTAGCATTGCTTTTGTTCGGCATTGCATGGATTGGAGAAGCTGTGCCGCTTGTTGATTGTCAAGAACAGCAATCAATCCTTGAATACGAATGCATTGATGTGCAAGAAAAGGCAATCTAGTGATTTTCGCATTGCTGTGTGAGACCGCAGCTTGCAACAGTGGCAAGCCGCTTCTGTTTGCTGCTGATCGCTTTTTCAAGCAGCAACCAGCAACGAAAGCTGGGCTGTACTCGTGATTGCAATAATCCTTTCAGGTGTATGCTGTTGTTGGAAGGCGTTTAGCTCGCCTCAGACAAGCAAGTAATACTGCCATGGCCCTTTCGGTCCTGCAAGCATGCAACGTGCTGAGGGCTTCTTCTGTTGAGTTGTCGCAAGCTAGCAAGCAGCAGCACAAGAGAGTGAGTTGTAGCAGGTCTCAACAGACATCATTGCGGCCACCGCTGGGCGCTCCTTCTGCTGCTCGAGCGCGAATGCTACATGCAAGCAGCTTCCGCACGAAAAGGTGTGTAGAGCACTGTGGTTGTGTGATGATGGCCTATAGCTGCATTACAATAATTGCGTGAAAGTAAGTATACACGCTCTTAATTGGGAAACAGTACTGTTTTGAGGCGGTTCTATAAGCGTCACTGTCCATATGTCATTCTTCGGGTGCATGCACGTGCACACGCGCGCTGTCTGGGTGTGCATGCGTGTACGCCCGTGCACGCACAGACAGGGCATGTCCATGCATGCATAGACTCGTCTGCGTGCACATGTGTGTGGCTTGTACTACACAGCTAGTGGCACTGTGCGCATGCCTATGTACATGCAAGCAGAAGTGCTTGATTGGTAACTGTGCTTTCGTGTGCATTGCTGCAGCAGCACGCGAGCCACACCTGCTACCTGCGCGGCAGCCGAACAACAGTCATCCACCAAGGTGCGCATACCAGCAACAACACAACGCTTGTGAGACAGGTATGCGTATCCGCACTAACAACCATATGTGCGCCACAGCAGTCATTCTACAATCGTGATGTGGAGTTGAGCTTCTTTGAACAAGCGTTCGCGACGCAACCGAGCGAGGTCTGGCTTATGACCGGTCCGCGCAACTCTGGTAAGCATGATGCCAAGCAGCAATTTCAGAACAAGACAAACAGCATTGGACCAAAGCCCTCATCTACGGACACAACTCTTAACTGACCGACCACATGTCTGGCATGTGCAGGTAAAACAGCGCTACTGTACGAGCTGCAGCGAAGGCATATGCAGAATGATGCCGGTCGGCCCGCTTCACCGTTCATCTTGCTGAACTTCCGCGCGAGCGATTACACGACTCCAACTGCTTTTGCTGAGGGTTTAACGAGCCATCAAAACACTCTCTCTACTCTTTTTTCAGACTACCCTACCACATCTAGTGATGAATCATCAAAGGGGTCCTCGCCGTCTCTGCAGAGCACGCTTGATGAGATTGCACACTTCCTTCGCGAGTTCAACCGGAAACACGGAGGCGCTGCGCCAGCTGTCATCGCATTGGATGAGGCCAACATGCTGCAGTACTGGAAAGAGGGCAAGTCGGATGCGTTCTCGCTCCGTCAACTCCTCTCGTGGTTAACTTACGTGTCGAAAGAAGCCAACCTCGCACACGTGGTCTTGGCGGCTTCAGACTACCTCATGTTGCAGCGCTTTGTTGACAGTGAGTGTGTGCATCAGATGGGTGTGGTTGTGGTGTTTGTGGTGGTTGCTTCAAATTGACATGTTGGTGGCCTTCATCGTCATGCAGCGACAACAACGGGCCGGCTCGTAGTAGTTGGCGACATGACAAATAGCCATGCACGCAACTATTTCTTCCAACACTTGCTTCCGCAGCCTGCCAACGGCACAACCGTGATCAGGGTAATGTTTCTGTATCAAAGTGTTATCAGCCTCCTGCGGTCAAGTCATGCACCTGTGTCAAACAAGCTCAACTTCAAACATATCATGTTAACCATTAGGGGGACGAGTAAGTGCGCCAGTTGTGGTTGCATCCCAACACTACATGCTCTCCATGCCATGCCATTGAAGCTCTTGCCTAACTGACCATGGCAGGAGGAAGACTGGGACCGCATATACGCAGTTACGGGCGGCAATTGCACCGCCCTGCAACAACTGCTGGCATTGCTGCCCCTTGGAAGCCTGGACGTTGGTAAGCTCAAGAGAACTTGCAAGCACAAGTACAGCGCTGATTTTCAACATCATTGCCAGTATGCCACCACCACCACAACCGCCACAGCCACAACATTCACAACATGCTTGCACGTTGCACAGCTTTGGAGAAGATGGTGCGGGCGGCCGGTTCGGCGGTGCGGGCCGGCTTGCTGCCGGAAGCAGTGCCGCAGCGCGGGAGCGGCGCTCCGGCGTGGACTACGGAGGACTACGAGCTCGTGCTGCGCAAGCTCCTCGACGCGCCGGGCCACGCCGTTGGCCGCGTGCAGCTCGAGCGCGCCCTTGGACGCACCCGCCCCGCAGCTCTCATCTCCATGATTGAGTACAATACCGTAAGCATTGGGTTCATTCATATCTTGAAGTCTCCTTGATACAAAGTCACAATCAGCATGCCAAACAGTCTTGCAGCCTGTGTGTTGCTGTTGTTTGCAGGACAGATTGTTCTTTAGCTTGTATGCTTATGTTGTTCCCCCTCACTGGTATGAGTACGATGGTACCTTGCAGGCATATCACGATGTTAACTGTGGACTTTGTTTGTTGACAGGTGAGTTTGAGGCCTTGGTGCCCCCTAGCTCAGGACATCATCTGGCCAGACGATGCGGATGAGGCCGTGACACCCATCACTCCCTCATGCTTGGAGTATATCAAGCGCATGGATCTGCGCGGATCGCTGTCAAAGGTTCCCGGCGGTATGAACAGTAAGCGACTGTGGGTGGCAGTGCCTGTCCCAACCCATTTTGGCAAGCTTAGTAAGGTTGTTTCCATTCCATCAACTTATGTGCTCGGCAGGTGAATTCCTATTCATGTGAGGACGGCGATGCGTATTTGAGCAATGTGCGCAGTGATGGCTGACATCCCAAGTGCTCGCAAAGGTTTCCAAGGGTTTCTTGGCGTGCAAAGCGTTGTTATATGCGCACACATTGTGCGCATATACAGGTCGCCACGTATGCGGGGCAGTGCACTTGGAAGAAAAAACTTTCAGCGCACTGTTGATGTGTGGCTTGGGCCCATTGTTGGGGAGACGTTTCTTGGCGTCTCGTGACAGCAGCATTGAGTTACCCTGTTGTCTGCAAGTAATAAGTGAGTTTCAGCGTGATCAGTGCAAGGATTCAATAAAGACAAGAATGTGCGCAAGGGCACCAAGACACGTGTTTGCTGATGCAAACTTGCGCTGCTTTGCAATGTGCATGTAGATCCTGTGGCATGTATTGATTTGTCTGCTTGTTGCCCATCTGTAAGTTGTATTCCATTGGCAAGTGCTTTTATTGCGGTACAAAAGTTGCAGTGCCAACAACTCGGACCAAACCATTAATACGTGTATGCAAATGTAACAACATGGCATTGCGTAGTCCTACATTGCGTGTTTGAAGCTCGTAGCAAAGACTACTTAAAATCACAACGACATAGTAAGTCGCATATATGTGCATACAAAGCAGTGCGGTGTTTGTACGCATGCGCATGTGCCATGTGTTGTACATGCCCACACGTGCCCCGATGAGCAAAACTACATCAATGCATGTGTATAAACGCAAGATAATTGCAGACTTGCCTGCACATGCAAATATGCATTTTGGTTACTTGTAAGCATGTACCTGCCCACCTTACGCTCGATATGCGCGCCATATCAAAGGTTGATTCTTGCATAGAATGTGATAACGTGGCATTATCATAACCCAATTGTTAATGATAAGACAACGTTATCACTCACAAGAACGTAACCTTATCATGACGCGTGACATTGGTGATGGACAATGAGAGGTGGGCGAGGAAATGCTGATCGTTGATGACACGGTATAAGAAAGCTACTGAGGCAGACGCCGCGCTTGCTCAGCATGAGGGGGTGTACGTGTTGGGTTGTGTGTTGATTTTGTATTGTTGAGCAGATAAGTATAATGGCCGCATTGACAGCGGACGCCTGCATGTTAATGATAATAGAGGACTGTATAAAAGAGGGGCCCAGAACCATATGGCACATAGGCTGACCATTGTGGCAGATGCAAAGCACGAAGTAATTATAACAGAGGTGTCAACTTCAATGCGCTTTACTATTCTCGATGTACTAACAATCAATCACTATATTAACCATATGTTGTAATGTATGCATTACAATGATGCCTGTAGCGGTGCTTACACAAGCTATTGCGGATTGCAAGTGCACCCTCATCAACTGGGAAATTTCTGTTGTAATGACACTCCCTACATAGCCATTGTGATTACGACATGTGATGCTCCTTACAACAAGGTTATAATATATGAAGAAAAAGGATAACCACTACATGCTGATAGCAACATTGCTAGTATTGTGTTAGTATTGTGTTTCTTGATTTGCGTGACATGGTGTGTATTTAGATGTTAAAAAGTATTATGTATATCAATCTCCAAGGTGGTAGGGTGTATAGGGTTGTCGGTTGGTTGTGTACGGTTGGGCATGGTGGCTAGGTATGGTGGCAACACTGACAACAAATGCTTGTATGATAATAATAATAATAATAGAGATATGTACATACAATGCGCGAGGGGTATGTGCTAAATGCCCCCCCCTCCCCGCCGGGAGGTGAAGGAGGGTGCATGACAATGCATAATAGAATAAATGATCACAACCATTTTTGATGATTCAGTGAGTTGCATGACATCACCCATAACAACCGCCATGCCCGACACCCAACACCGTCGCAATTGCCGTAGCCCCCTGCGCACTCTCCCACTAAACGATATGCAGGGAAAGGGTGCAGCGCTACGTGTAAAACACCGCACTGCATCTGAGCACACGAGATGCAGCGTGGACC
>RHPI01000797.1:431477-511407 GCA_009103225.1 Chlorokybus atmophyticus
CCCCCCCGGGCGCGTAGGAGGTGTAACGAGGGGGCAGATCTTATGATTGGGGATGACTGCCACATAAGCGGCCTTTTCACCGAGTTGAAGTGGCAAGTTCATGTCAGGGGTCAGCAGCCAGGGGCAACCATGTAGCATATTCTGTCATATATCTCTCAACTGCATCACAACCTAGGATAAAATGTTCAACTAGTGAAACCTGCTGCTGAGCCCTTGCCTGGTGATAGCACTCCAACTTTCTGCTTGTCAATGTACGCCTTCAGCTGCCTGAACCTGTAAGCACCAGGACACCATGAATTCATACCCAACAACTCAACGACAACTTCACATCTATTTCAACTTTGCAACCCTTGCTTACTTGGGCACGGCTGACAACTTGATCTGCTCTCCACCCTTGATGTTGAGGACCATATCGCCCCATTCGCCAATGAAGCGAGGGACGATGGTCACCTCAGTCACGGCCTGGTATGGGATGTCCTTGCGGTCCTGGCCGGTGAAGCCCGAGATGATGGTGATGCGGCGGTCGGTCAAGCGGTAGCGCACGAGCAGGGAGCGCGCGACAGCCGCAATCGTCAGCGGAAGCCAGAACACCGATAGCCCGAAAACAACGTTGACGATGAGGTCGCCGTAGTGCGGGCCGCCCTCAAAATACACCTCCTCACACTTGGTCAGCTGCACGCGAAATTAAAATGTCATTGCATGCGCCATGTGCCACGGCTGTTGACTCTGCACTGTTAGATGCTTAGGTCAGCTGCACGCCAAATTAAATGTCGCATGCGCTATGTGTGTTAACGCTGCACTGTTGGGTACTTTCACTTTCACATTGCCATGCACGACCTCAACAGACTTCGCAACATGTTCAGTAGTGAATGCTTTGCACCAGTTTAGGTAAAGTGAGATCTAGGTGAACTGACAGATGCCTGCAGCACTTCTTGACCATAAACATAGTGAGCGAGAGCTTGCAAGAACAGGATCCACGCCCATGCCTGCCAGCATCATAGCAGCGCGTGCCCGCTCAAGACGTAAACTCAATTCGCCTACTGATTGGCAAGCAGCTGCTGCTTCTTGCGCATTGCTCAACCAAGACCTGCGTGTGAGCGAATGTGCCAAGACTGTGCAATGAATGCTCAACAGTTGGATGCAATAGTGTGCATCTAACAGCAGGTATGTAGGACATTGGGTAACTGAGGTGAGAGATCTAAAAGCTAACACAAGCATGCAATGCAATGCTGTGGAGGTGAAAGGCGAACGCATGGCCCCATATACCTGGCGGGTGGGAGCGGAGGGTGAGGCGGAGGCGGAGGCGTGGACGCGCCTGGCAACGGCGTTGCGGAAGAGGAGGGTGGGGTCAACGGCGACGGCATTGGCAATGGGGGCGACGTGCTGGGCCCTGGCGAGGCCCACCCAGCACCCGCGCAGGGCGGGCGTCGCCGCACCACGCTCCCGCCTTGACGCGGTACAGAGGTAAGGTTGCCGCACCGCCGACGACGACACCACGCCCGTCGTGGGTGACACCACCGCCGCCGCCGCCGCCATTGCCATGGATAATGCTAATGCCACCGCTGCCGACGTCCACGTCGACGTCATTGGGTTACGCAGCGTAACGAGCTCATAGGTTGCGACACCGTAATCTAGGGCTTCTCTCATGTCACGTGACGCGACGGACCACAACAGCATTGGCGGCGACGGAGAAGGAAGAGGAGGAGGAGAAAGAGGGGGAGAAGGAGACAGTGTGTGTAGAAGAGGAGCAGGTGGAGGAAATTTACTGCACCAGGAGCAAAGAACCGGGATGGAGGCAGCGGAGGAGGCAACTGAAGGCGCCTATCTTGGGGAAAACCATCTGAGGCAGATTACCGGAGAGGAGGTAAGACTCGCAGTGCCATAGATGAACGAATCAAAGTGCTCCGCGTTGCACATCCCTTTTGACTCATCAGAACAGAGTGGCTGCGACTACGACAATGCAAAGCAATGATGTGGCAACACGCATACGCAGCATTCGGTTGGAATGGTTTAGCTAGTAAACTGTAAACTTTGAAACCGTGACACAACAGCAATCCTAATCAACAAATGTGTTCGGTAGGATTTGACCCAAGTCTGCCAGTTGGAGCTGGTGGCTGACACTACCGAAGCTTCGTTGAGCGCCATTGGGGAGGTGAGAATTCAAGCAATATGTTACAAGTCCAGTATCTACTGCACCGTTGACCGTGTTGAACCTCAGAACTTGAGTAACCTTAAGCGTATGAAGTTGAGCGGCAGCAGCATTGAATCTGTCAGGTAAGTAAACTGATAAGTACCTTTCATGTGGATCCATTGTGTCCATGTATGAAATCAAAGTGGTTATTATATATCACCTTCCACGCAATGTTAGGCATCTTGGGACCGCTTTGCGCAACCTTCAAGTTCTTTGGCTGGCGCGATGCGGGTTGCGGGTGAGTCATTGAAACATTATTCCCTTGCAAGAACAATGTTTGATGAGTGCAGTCAGTCAGCCACATTACTTGCTTGCCCTTCGTAAAGGACCTGGAGGGGATAGCGGGGCTGCCGCAGCTGCGAGAGCTGTATGCTAGCTTCAACGATATCAGCGACCTCGCACCCCTCTCAGATTCTAAGCATCTGCAGGTGATGCGCTACGTGTCAGTCGCTGTCATATGCACACATGCGCGTGCGCATGCACACCAACCAAGCACATACACAAACAGACAGGTACACAGACAAGCTCACAACTGAGCACTGCATCACCGCAGGTTTTGGATATGGAAGCCAACCGTGTGGACGACATCGACGCGATAGGGTTGTTCCTGTCCGATTGCAAGCAGCTCGTGACATTGACGCTGGAAGGAAATTTAGTGACAGCTCAGCCTCACTATCGTGGCCGTGTTTGCCAGATGCTCAACCAGGTCTGCAAGACTGCGACACCTTCGCCTGCTTTGGCACAGACTTTTGCTTGTGATGCATATGAAAAAGCGTACTGGCGACGTGGCTGTAAACAATAGAAACCAGCCAGCAGAGAACGATAGAATACATCACCGTCACTGTAGTACCACTCGGTATCACGTTGACATGGCAGCTGGTGCAAGAGCACTCACTCATTGACTTAGCTCATTGTTTTCTTCACTTAGATATGGCAGCTGGTCCATACAAGTGCACTCACTCACTGGCTTACTTATCATTGTTCCATTTGTTACTGTGGTGCAGTTGGAACTATTGGACGAGCGGCCAGTTTCAGACTCAGACCGCCTTGCAGTGCCTTCAACCATGGACGAACAAGCTGGCAGCTCACAGTCCACCGTGGAACAGGCAAATCCATCAGCTGGACCTGATCGAGAGTTGGCGCTAGTAGAGGACGGCATCAAGTACGCCAAGCCGGACGTTGCAACGGTATGGCTGCTTTCAGCCTTTGAATGCAATAGACGCACATGCATGCTCAAACATATAGATCTGTGCGTATGCACACTGAGAACCTGTCGAATGCTGTTCTCAACAGATTGCAGATGACTGGTGGTCGCGCATTCAGTCGAGCTTGCCAAGTACATCGGTAAGCCACCCATATACCCAGCTATCGGGCAAGCACAACTGTAACAATCACAGGGCTGTGGTGGATGTCGTCAACACACCTGTATGCCTGCAGGCGAGGCCGCAAAGTGCTCGTCCTCGCGGCCGGAGTGCCGAGTCCAGCTCCAGACCGAGCATCAGGCCTAGCACAGCATCAGCGAGACGCCCGCGATCATCTTGTGACGGGTACCTCATTAGATACCTATCGTTTTTATCTCCTATCCCATCTCTTGTTGATATACACTACTATTAACTTCAGGTTTCCACAACGACCATCAACAGCCCTCTGCTCACGGCCTGCCACACCTGGGCTGTTTTCTTTCACTATCAACACACGGATGCCAGCAAGCAAGACGTGAGTGCTTAGTGATCAGGAACGCAACTTACCCAAATGCAAGCAGGCACCGAGCTGAGATGTCGGTCTTTGTGTGTTGTGAAGGTTTGGTTTCACGGATGAAGACCGTGATGACGACTGCGCAAGTGACCTCACGTTTGGCAGCGATGCCGTGTTCTGCGGCAATCCAGGTACAGACTTGCAACATTTGCAAAACTCATACATACTGAGATTGCACCTCTTCTTGTGATATAGCAATGAGAAGGTTGGTAGTGATGTGTGATGCTCTGTGATGCTGCAGCTAAAGGACTGAGAAACCGGCATACGAGAGACAACGCCAACAACGGCTGTGACGATGCCAATGCGGACAACTTCGTTTTGAAAGCGCAGACTGTCTTGGATGCAGAGCAAGCCCACGCTCAAATGCTGGAACACCTGCGCCTGTACAAGGTGAGCCAGTGGCATATGCAACTGCTTGCGGACATGCTGCCCACATCAGTACTTTGCCGACATGCTGGATATGTGCAACAGATGGAATCTGCATTGGCCAATACAGCCATGGATGATGAGACGAGTGACGCCCCTCCCTGGGCTGAATCGCATGTCGAGGTAACCACCAGACTCTGTGCACACCCTTAAGCTTCAACACTGATGACAAATAAACCAGAGTTCAAGTTGTAAGCTGACCTGTTGTGTGCTCAGCGGGTCGATATCTGGCGATCAGACGAGTGCCAGGCAACAACAAGCACACAGTAAGTCATATCACGTAGGCTCAGTATCCATCATCAGCAAGTTGCATGCACCCTGCATTGAGACTGAGATTGTGTTGAATCTACTCAGGCCGGGCATGCTCGTTGCGAGTGTTGAAGCTGACAAGCAGCTGGTGGATAGTTATCCTGAGCGCAACAATCAAGCAAGCAGCACAAAGCCACATCAGCACTCTGCGCAAAAGCCGCCGCAGGGCAGGTTGCGAGCGAAGGTCTCCCAAGCAGCAGCGGTGGCGCGATCGTTAGATGAGATGGATCTCTCAGCCTCGGGGTGTGAACGACAGAGTATCAAGACGACACCACCGCCAACAGCGGAGAGCAAGCGCCTGCAATTAAAACACAGCTTTGAGCAAATGCAGACCATTTACAGTCAGTCGCAAGTACCTCGCCGGACACTTGCACCACCAAGCACAGCGTAGCTACTGGTGACCCGCTACTGCCTTGTTTGTAGTCAAGCGCTTGGGTCTTGCGTGCTGGGTCTTGTGTGCGCTGCATGCTTGGCTCTTCTCTTGCTGACTCACGCTTTGCACTGAGATGCCGTGTGCATGCGACGAGTTGAACCCAACAACAGCCAGCAGCAGCAGTTGATGTGAAACTGAAGTGCTTATGTTCTCATGCTCGTAAGCCATTCTTTCATTCCTTCTACACTTGACCTGAACCTGCGAGGGCAACAAGCAAAAACGTGTCTAGCTCTGAGCTGCACACGTCAGTCGCTGGTGCCGACCAACTGGCAGATGTTCTGAGCCAGCCAGCACCCTGCAGTCATACAAGCTTGCAGGAGGAGGGGAATGAACTGCAATGAAGCTTGTACGCAGCTCATAGAAAGTAGTTCTATAATGGCTCTTTGTCAAGCAGCACAATTGCAAGCAGTTTAGCGAGTCTGCTTTTCCAGCAGGCCACACACGCGAAATGCGACATTCGCATAGCTTTCGGCCTCCTGTGCAAGCGCCTCCTGGCGTTCAAAAACTTGTGTTCGCGTCTCCATGAAGAACTGCTGAAGGTCATTGTCCATGGCGTTGAACTCCCTGCGCCCAAGAAGCACAAGTACTGGGACATGCGCAAGTACAGGTGACTAGTGGCTTTCTCTAGTTGGCGCAGGGGACATCAGTCACGCGTTCAGCAACACCAGGCAGCCTTCAGCTTGTGAGGTGACCACCTACCTGATGTTGGTGTCAACCATGTGCTGGGCTGTTTGCTGCGTCTGCTCCACAAGCTCTGCATGCCCAGCATGCAACGCTCAACATTGTTAGAAATGCTGGAGCTTTGAAAAACGTTGCCTGCGTGCATTGCAGGCAGCTGACGTGCTAACCAGTCAATCTCAAGCTGTTGGTCATCAGGCTATCTCATAACATGCACGTGGCGCACGTGCATGCTTGAAGCTTGTTATGAAGATTAGCAAGTGTCCTGCGCACTGGGACTCACCTCTCAGGATGGCTTCCAGTGTGTCAGCAAAAGACAGCTCCGTGTCCTTGCCTCCGCCGCTACCAGAGTCACGGTCGGCGTTCTCAGCGCCAAGACTAGCACGGCTGCTGACCTTCTGCCCCCGCCCTGCCTGCTGCTGCTTGCCCAAGCTATGGTCGAGCTCGTCAATGCTGTCAAAGTCCATGGGGCTGCGAGCTTTAGCACCCTCCACGTCCTGTCAAGCAGCATGTTCGAGCAAGTGCATACAGGCTTGCATTGCTTGCAGCTGAAAGGTTGAGCTGACAGGCCAGTTGCTAACGACTAATTGCTTGAGACAAAGATACACTATACTGCGTACACACACTGCACGCTGTGCACACATTGCTAGCACGCAAACAACATGCAAGCACGCAGCAATCAAGCATCCATCCACAGAGCCTTTCAGCACACCATGCTTCCAGCAGCAGCAGCCAGGCGTCTGTGTCTGTTCCAGCACTGTTTGTGTGGCAGTCCGCAAGCGCCGCTCTGAACTAACAACCCGTTTCCCAACCCTTCCCAGCTCTGCAGAAGCAGATGGGACCGGCTGGTTGCAGTCAACCGCTGCTGCTGGCCTCTAGCCTCCTGGCAAGCTGATGTTGTACGCAAGCGCAAGAGTGAACAGCGTTAGCCGCAATTGCCCTGCAGTAAGCCGATAAGCTGTTGCAGTTGCATGCACGCGCAGTGAGAGAAATGCGCCTGTTAAGGCCTCAGTTGCATGAGAGCCTCTGGCGGTGCGACGAAGTTGCACTCAAGAGCTCAGTTTGGCTGCGCTACTCACTTGTTGCTTGTTGTACTCATGTCCCGCTCTTGCAGCACAGGCAGTCAGCAGTGGTAGATGAGGACCGGAAGGCAAGCAGGAGTGGCTGCCAACAACAAACTGTAAGTCGATACACGAGTTTTTGGTTCACTTTAAGCAACACAAAGCATAGTACATTAACAGTGTAACAACAACATGTTGGCACTTGTGAATAGTACATTTTGTACCGATAAAAAAAGCTTTGTGTGCACACTTGCACTCTTGCTTTTGACATTGTAAATGAAAAAAATATTCTCAACAAACATTGTTAACATTTTCATTGCGTAAAACATAACATGCTTTGCACTCGTCGGGCGTTGATATCCTTTCGATATCTTTTCGGTTACATTACATGCTAAAGTTTGCTATACTTTATTAGCGAAGCCTATTTCATATGACACATTGATTTTATCGCACACATTACTTGCAGCGGTGATAGTATGGAGGTAGAGGATTATAACACGGACAAACACTGTGGCTTGATAATATGTGAAACATCATCAGATTATGATGTTATGCCTTGATTGTAAAATGATCCCTTAGTGCACTATAGTGTATGATGATTGTTACAAAAACCTGCCATTGTAATATGATCAGAAGAAAACCTATCACGAATTGTGATAGGTTTTTTTATATTAATGATTGTCATTTCATGAGTATTGTTATTGGCTTTCTTGTTTATGCAGTGATCAACACATAAACCACCAATTGTTTTGGAGGGAAAAACAACGTGGCGGAGGGTAAGATTAAGCATTTAGTAACTTATCGGTGATGCCCAATGCACACATGTGGCCGCATCATGGGATCCAACCACACTTCATTATCTTAATGAACTATTGGCAATAATGTGAAGATTCCTTACATCATCTAGAGAACATCATTAGCAAATGTCTCATGTGCAAGCTCCACAAGATATGATAGTTGAAAAAGTGCGCCATGACTCATTGACTGCTAAGTTGACATGAGCAGTATTTGTAGAAAAGCGCATTGCTTCACATGCTCAGGCGCAGCAACTGAATCGTCTTGTGTTCACTCATAAACAGTGGGTTAGGCACGGCAAGCACCCATGTGGACAAAATATGCGGAGTGCTGTTGTGCAACATACATGACGGTGTAATGTTGACATACCATGCACGGGGTTCATCACGCTAAGTGTATTTGTTTACACCATCATCCGGTTAACACACACTATCTTTATGCATCCACTACTTGTAAAGCTTGCCCCCGTTTGCATGAAATAATGATGCAGTCACTCATGTAACTCAACATCTCTTTGAGATCAGAGAGAAACTAGTACAGGCACCGGTCACAACAACTGCTCAAGCAGTAGCTAGCTTATTGGTACAGTGAATACGTACAGTGAATATGCACAAACAAGAACCCCAAAGGGTCAGCTGCTATCCCTGTTGCTGTTACGAACCGCCTCAGCTTGCCGAATGGGAACAAAGTATGGCAAGTCCATTGCTTCACGAGCAGTGATGCGTTCGGCATGGTTGTATCGCAACATCTTGTCCAAAAACTCGATGGCCTGCCCAACACACAGCTGATGGGGACTGCATTGAGCACGTATGTACAAGCCACACATTGAACGTGCACTGACCGAGCATGAGTGTTGTACGTAAGTCATGGCTGTACCTCTGGAGAGACCAGATGCTGATTGTCGCTGTTGATGAACCTTGTCAATGGCTTGCGGCTGTGCGAACCTAATAGCGACTGCCATAATAAACACAGCCTGAGCACGTACTGTTTGGATGCACCAAAGCAACAGCCTACAAACACAGAAGTTAACAGAGCTAACACCGGCTAACCTGTAGATGTGGGTCCAATTCTATTGAGTACTTGCGTGCATATGCCCACAACCCATCTGTGCCAAGCACCTGGACGCGACGAGAAAGCAATTAGTGCACCAATACTCTCGCACACCATGTGGCAGTGTCGTTATATCATGCAAGTTAATGCAAGGATGTGCGGTAAGCGACTTTGCCTTGGCTATCTTTACAAGTTGGTCGTTATTGTCATGTCCATGGAAGAACGGCTCTTTGCGGAATATCATTCCTGATAGGAACAGAAGTGAGACACTGAGTCAAGTGTATATTGCCAAGTGGTCAAGTGCTCGCATGAGTAAAAGCCTACCTCCAAACATGCAGCCCAGACTCCACATGTCCAGCGAGTAGTCATAGTCCTGTCGCACAAGGCAAAAAGCTTTGTTTTTGATTGTTTGCGGCGCCTTGTGTTGTGCCAATGACATGCAGACATGCATTGTAGAGAGCTGACCTGTAGGCCAATGAGAAGCTCTGGACCTTTGAAATAGCGGGAAGCTACCCGCACATTATACCTGTGGACGTGTGCATACGAATTCAATTGTTGCACCCGAGTCATCAAACCCACACCGCGCACTGTCTAAAGATAAGCCATGCTGCATGCTAGCAAGCCATACAAGTGTTTGTGCAGAGCAATAGATGTTGATCGCTCATGGTGCAATGTTGACTCACGCAGATCGCAGTTCAAGAGCTGTCACATGCTGCATACTAGCAATGCATACCATGCGCCTCAGTACTTACTCCTTGCCCGGGTGGTAGAACTCTGCTAGTCCCCAGTCTATTAGACACAGGCGTTTGTTGGCATGGTCTATCATGACCTGTACACGAACATTCCCATCAGCTTGGCA
The DNA here is from genome assembly GCA_009103225.1 of Chlorokybus atmophyticus. NCBI lineage: Eukaryota > Viridiplantae > Streptophyta > Chlorokybophyceae > Chlorokybales > Chlorokybaceae > Chlorokybus > Chlorokybus atmophyticus. The sequence goes on from RHPI01000797.1 coordinate 441,035, forward strand.
CGATGCGGCACTTATCACCGGCACAGTATCAAGCCCGGTAGCGCTCATGACCAGATACAAGAAGAAGAATGCTCACATTTTGCGGCTTGACATCACGGTGCATGATGCCTTGCGAGTGGCAGTAGTCCAGGGCCTGCGTAAACACGAGCTATGGTAACAGACAAATGCACAACTCAGGCCATTGTGGCCAACCGTTACAAACTTGCCTTAAGTAATTCGTACATGTAGTAGCGGATGTCATAGTCTGTAAGGGTGGGGTATAGCACTTTGAAGTCGGTGTTGTCGAGGTATTCAAATATCAAACTGACGGTCTTGGAGAACGGATCTCGCACGATGTCCAACAGCTTGACAATGTTGGGAGCATTACTCAGGTTCTGGAGGATCTTGATCTCACGGGTAATCTGTGCCAACCACCAGCATAAGTGACTACTGCATCTTGCATGTGCTACTGCATGCGTGGCCATGAACATGCACATGCATGCGCACACACAGAATAACTTGCATGTGTACCTTCTCCTTCTTCTTGAGAGGCTTGAGAATCTTAACAATGCAACGCTCCCCATTGACCAAATTGACGCCCTCGAACACCTCACTGTATTTGCCCCGACCGACCTTTCGCACAACCTCGTAATTCTCCTGCGCAACGCAGCAGCAATAAGCCATGCATGCATGTGCACACGCATATGCAGCAGCACCTGCGCAGAATCAACTCTGCAACCAGGGGCACATCCAAGCACCTTGCGTGATTGCAGCATGCAAGGACACTGTCACAAGGGCATCGCTGACAGTCTGAGTTGTTCGTTTGAATACCCCTCGTACCGTACACGTGTCCAAGCACTCAGCACTACCATGCAGTGCTGCATTCAGTGGTCACAGGCATGGCATGCAGCAATGCATCCTCGTGCCATACTGAATCGCTGCTTGAAAGCGTTCAAGACAATGCTGACGATGCCAACAAGGCCCATGCGCAAGCAGATCCCACTCGTATCGTCTCAAGCTGAGCCATGCATTTTACAATTGATCATGCACAGAGGCCTGTCAATTGATCGCACCTGATTGCCCCACTGCACGGTGACATTCTCATAGTCCCAGTACTCTCTAGGCCGGTGGACGTTAATGTCGGCGTAGACCCGCGCGCGGCTCTGCCTCATCACGCTCCCGACGCCGTTGCCGCCGTCGGCACCGCTGGGCACCACCGCCGCCGCCGTCGTTGTCGCAGCCGCCTTCACCGCCACAGCAACAGCAGCACTGCCCCCGCCGGCCGACAACCTCCCCAGCCCACGCCTCATCCAGCAGCAGCCGCCGCCCCACCCCCCGGCATGGCAACTCCCCAGCGCACCCTCAACAACAACAACACCGACCACGACAGCAACAAAACCCTAGCCCTAACCCTAACACCGCCACGCAGCAGGCGACAACAATAACATTACTGACAATGGCAATGCTGCCAACAACAACACTGCCGCAGCTGACAAGGACAGGAAGGGAAGTGCCAGCTTCCCGCAATATGGAGCCGCTAACGGAAGATCATGTGCTATTCCGTTTGGGTGTTAGCTGGGGGTGTTGCCACGTGGCGCATGGGGTGGCCGGTCCGTAGACTGGCGGCGTCGGTGCTGGCAGTATTGGCGGTGGTCTCGGCTGTGACGCTGCTGGTGCCGTCTGTGTCGCCGGCGTCCTACGACGCAGCAGGCATGGGGCACTCTGGGAGCAAAGCAGGAGCGATGGCAGCTCAGGTCAGCAGCTGCTTTGTTTTGTGTACGCCTATCTCTCATACAGGCAAGAAGTACACGACATCTTGAAAGACCCTGTAACCCAAGGTTGGCTTTCCGTAATTGACAGAGCTTGATCCTAATCTATTTTACGGGTAAAATGCAGACGCTTCGCATGGCTGCATGCAGTGTGGCAGCTTGTGCTTGGTCAGCGTGCCACTCTGCTTGCTGCTGTTAGACAAGAAAGAATAGGGCTATTACAAATTCCGTCTCTTAATCAAATCACATACTGATTTCATCACTTACTCCCTATCTGTCACTACGACAGAACCCTGGCGTCTCAAAGCTGGGCTATGACCTGACGCCAATGATGCCTGAGGCCGTGCAGCGCGAGGCGGCGAAGTTGAACGAGCTGCAAAAGTGAGGAGGAGTTAGATTGTGTTGCGCTTGTCTTTGTTGTGCTGGTAGTGATGTATGAGTGCTGTTCGCGTGCAGTGGCTCGTTTGTCAAACCGTCGAATTGTGCAGCAAGCCATGCCTACCTGCGCAAGCGTGGAGTGGCGCGGGGAAAGACAGCTCCGTGTCCTTGCCTCCGCCGCTACCAGAGTCACGGTCGGCGTTCTCAGCGCCAAGACTAGCACGGCTGCTGACCTTCTGCCCCCGCCCTGCCTGCTGCTGCTTGCCCAAGCTATGGTCGAGCTCGTCAATGCTGTCAAAGTCCATGGGGCTGCGAGCTTTAGCACCCTCCACGTCCTGTCAAGCAGCATGTTCGAGCAAGTGCATACAGGCTTGCATTGCTTGCAGCTGAAAGGTTGAGCTGACAGGCCAGTTGCTAACGACTAATTGCTTGAGACAAAGATACACTATACTGCGTACACACACTGCACGCTGTGCACACATTGCTAGCACGCANGGGGGGGGGGGGGGGGGGGGGGGGGGGGGGGGGGGGGGGGGGGGGGGGGGGGGGGGGGGGGGGGGGGGGGGGGGGGGGGGGGGGGGGGGGGGGGGGGGGGGGGGGGGGGGGGGGGGGGGGGGGGGGGGGGGGGGGGGGGGGGGGGGGGGGGGGGGGGGGGGGGGGGGGGGGGGGGGGGGGGGGGGGGGGGGGGGGGGGGGGGGGGGGGGGGGGGGGGGGGGGGGGGGGGGAGGTGTGTGCGTTGTTGGTACACTCATACATGCATGTGTGGGTGTTTGGGCGCATGCATGCGCCCACACCCCCGTGTGCGTGCGCGCGTGCGTGTAGGTGCTGGCGCATATGTACGCCAGCAGCTGATGCCCACTCTGTACAAACAAATATACATATCAATCCTGCCCTTGTTAATTATGCAGGTCGGTGTCATTGCACGGCGGTACCGAGCGCCCGTTCTCCAGTGCAACGGTGAACGGGTACGCGCACGACAACAAGAAGGAGGGCGTGTACGCGGGCGCGATCTCCGGCCTTCCGCTGTTTGACTCCACTGCCAAGTTTGACAGCGGCACAGGCTGGCCCTCTTTCTGGCAGCCTATTGACCCTGCACACGTTATTGAGAAGGTACACCTTGCGCATGTGCGTGTGCGTGCGTGTATGCGTACATTGTGTGTTTGTGCGCTCAAGTGCGTGCAAGTGTCTCAGACATTTGACTTAGCATACTGACTTGTGACTATGTGTTCTTATGTGGTAGAGGGACTGGAGTATACCTTTCATGCCACGCGTTGAGGTGTTGGATGCGGTGTCGGGAGCACACCTCGGGCACGTGTTTGACGATGGGCCTCCTCCAACCGGCAAGCGCTATTGCATGAATGCTGCTGCGCTGCGGTTTGTGCCCAAGGGGGAAAGCGTGCCACAGTCTTCCAGGAAGTAAGGTTAATGTATTATATGTACAGACATTGTGTTGCTTGTAGTGTGCAATGAAAAAGTCAGGTCATAGCCATGGCATTAGGCCAATTAGATTCATGAGTGCGGGTAGGATTTGCTTGTCACCCCCGTGTTGCTGTGATGTGCTGCTTGACAGCATAGGAATGTTTGGATTACCCTACATCATGCGCCCTTGGTTTATATGCCATGTAGGTTTGTTTTTGGTGACGTGCTTGTTTCGGTTTGTGTTCCCATACTCCGTATTGCACATTTAGGACATACTGCAAGTTGCATGTATATGTTAACTCGTTGGTTATGTGGTGGTGTGCGCGTGCGTGTGTGTGGCTAGATATGGTGACAGAACTGACAAACGGTCCATATACCTTTGTATCGCAGTAGAGAGTTGTGGTTAACATGCATTCTTGCGCGTGTTGGCATGGACGACGCTGGCCTGCACGTCAGGCATGGCATAATTGCACACCTACCGCATACATTGTTGAACACCAGAAAGCATAGCATTCACTGTGCGTATCACCATGGGCGCACACAAGCAAACATGTGTACGCAATACAACTCAAACAACAGTTGTTCACACAAACGGGCTGGCCTAAGCCCCTAGACAACAAGCAAGAGTGGTATCACCGCGTGTGGGCGCTTGCAGCTTGTGCAGCCCACCACCGCCCCAACCCCGCACACCTGAACGCAAAGGACACGCAGTGAATTGCTTGGCGGGCAACTGCTCCGTGTGGCGCCGCCAACTTGTAGGGTTTCACAACTAGCTGTTGAATACCTGCGACTTAGTGAACGAAATGGCTGCCAACAGTGGTGAGCGCAGGCCACGGTTAGAAGTCACAATAGCAAGTGGCAGCATTTCCACAATAGGTGCTGTTCATAGAACACCGTATACATTGGTAGATAGACAGTAGATGAGGAATCACGCAGCACGCTTGCAATCAACAGGTTAAACAGGTTTAATTGCACTTAGGTGCATTCCCAAGGTTTTGCCAGAGATGTGCACCAGGTACATGCATCCTCTCACAGCCAATCTGCACATGTCTGCAGATCCCTTACCTTAAAGATTACCTTAAAGATTACCTTAAAACGCAAGTACGCCGTATGTGAGCTTATCCCCTAGCGTGGAGTCTGCTTGCAGAAATGAAGGAAGTTATGCATGGCTCAAGAAGCCATGCACTGTGAACACGCCAACCGGCACAATCATAACTCCGCACATGACAGTTCAGGGTCATGATTGCGTTGGCCTGAATGGAGTGGCAAAGCGCGCGACCACAACCAATCCATTACACCCAACAACCACACTACAGAAATAGCACAACCAAATGAGGCGTGTTTGGTGCTTGCTTTTACAACCATGGCATGGTTAATTAAGGGCCGTTCTGCCACTCCGAGTCAGCATGCGATGTGAGGAACACCACCCAGCATCTACATAGCTCTAAGACTCGCAGCATCAACACTGTTGCAGGAATGGGAAATACCAAGCGTGCGCGCAATGAACCAGATCCACATGGAATAGTGGTACTGAACTACTACAGGTGCTACTCAGCAAGAGCTAGCTCCCTCATTTTTGAGGAAAGAGAGCCTCTACAAAGGTGGCAGGGTCGAAAGGTTGCAAGTCATCCATCGCCTCACCAACTCCAACAAACTTCACCGGGATCTTGAGCTCATCCACAACGCTAACCTGCAAGCAGGAAGACACGAATGCTCAGCAAGCGCTAACACACTGCTGACTGTGCATGCCACTATACATGTGCATTTCCGTTTCGCGTTGTTTGTACACAGCACTCACACTACAAACCCAATCCCAATGTCTCCATGCGTGACCTACCACGCAACCGCCGCGGGCAGTGCCATCCAGCTTGGTGAGAACAATGCCGGTGACACCAACTTTCTGAAAGCACAGTAACGCGACTAGTTGGCTTTTAGCTGGTCAGATGCGTGTGCGCAAGACAGCTGGTTCATGCATACCTCTTTGAACTCTCGTGCTTGGTTCAACATGTTCAGCCCAGTGGTGCCATCCAGTACTAGCAGCACTTCCTGTGATGCGACAAGTTAAACCAAGCTGCAAAACCTGTGCATTCATCAACAAGAAAAAAATGTCCTGGGCACGAACAGCAACCATCCCTCATAACATCTCCAACACCTCACCTCGGGGCCACTGTCGCCGGCGGCTTTTGCTATGGACCTTTTGCACTTGCTCAACTCTTCCATCAGATTGTCATTTGTGTGTAACCCTGCAGTGCAACATGCGCTGAGGCCTTGAAGATGCTTGTAGAGCTGCATATGCAACCACCAACTGCAGCGCATAACTGTATGATTCTAACACAACACTTGCCAATGCTGCTGAGCACAGGTGATGGCAAGTTTTTAATTATTGTGCTGTGCGTGCGATCACCAACCATCATGACAATGCATGTGCTTAGCATGCAACCATAATAGCACATGGGGGCTCTGGCGATACTTACTCCCTGAAGTATCGCAGATGACAACATCAATGTCGCTGTCTTTTGCTCGCGCCTGTTGCACCGCCTCATAAAGCACTGTCAAGAAACAAGATGTGGAGATGTTGCACAACAACCTGTGAACACTACTTGCAAACCGTTGCAAGGGCAGCACTCCGCAAGCACAAAAAGAAACCATAACCAGAATACCCATTGACTAGTAACCACCAACTCCAGCGACCATCAACACCAACCTGTAGCAGGCCGACTGTTGGCCTTAGAGTAAAACTGCGCACCGGCCCTTTCGGCCCAAGTACCGAGCTGCTCTACCGCAGCCGCACGGAACGTATCTCCAGCGCATAGCAGAACTTTGGTGCCATCTTTTGCAAACATGTGTGCCAGCTTTGCGATTGTTGTTGTTTTGCCCCCTCCGTTCACACCGACTACCATGATCACGCTTGGCCTGCCGGTGCCCAATGTCAGTAAGTGAGCTCTACATATGGTGATACACGCATGCTGTGTGAATTATTCACCCGCAATGACTTAACACAACTCACTTCTTGTCTAGTTGCAGTGAACTGCTACCAGCACCCTTCTCCAGCAAATCCACAATCGCTTGTTTTAAGGCGCTCTGATACGCACCCGGGTTCAGTGTTGACAATGCTACCAGTTTGCATGCCAATGAAACAGACGACTGCAAATGAGAAGCGCCCTTGTGCCGACATGACAGCGCAATATGCACAACATTTCATGCACAAGTGCTCGCAGGGTATTTGTTACACGTCAAGCAAGATTATGCAAGCAGTACACGCCAAAATGGCCACAGTGCCCTGGGTTGCGCTGAGGTTCATGCTGATCGAGTTGTCAACAAGTTGACTCTCGCACAGACTCACTGCTAACGAGGTGGTGTTGCAACAAAGGGGGCACAAAGTGTGCGGATGCACAAGCTCATGCAGTTGTACAAGTGCTTATGCAAAATGCACATTTTGCAAGCATTAGCCCACCTTTATGGCAGAACCACTCTTGACTTTTCCTCGCAAAATGCCCTGGCGCACTTCATCCACAATCTTGAGTGCAGTGCTCGGACCGAAATCTGCCACCAACAGCGCCTAGCCGCATGGCAAATGTGCACGTCATTCCGCAGTCAGTGCTGTCTGCATAGAAACAGATCGCGAAGCTTGTCACACGCCACAACAAGAGCGTGCTGAGCCCACAAGGGAACCCGCAGCATGTTTGCATTAACTATGCGCTGTAGCTTATGCAAAACTGCAACATGCAGCACTTAGCATGCGATGCTAGTGACAGCTGACAGCAATGTGAGCCGTTTTAAATTAATAAGCATGCACACATAAATGCCGGTAAACATGCTCGCAGCAAGGCTCAATCTTGAAGAACATTTAACTTGACTCTGCAGCATTGTGAGGATGTTAGTGTTCACATGAAATTGACTGGAACACTGTCACAGTCATTCCTGTGCACAGTAAAGCTGTCACATCCACTCACACTATACAGGTCTTGTTTGTTGACAAACTGCACAAATTGATATTCGGAAACCAATCTGCAGCTCACCTCTTCAAGCTCGTCAAGCATGTCGTCCGTTTCATTGAGCTTCCAGAAGGCGACCAGCTCGTCGATAACGGCAAGATTCTGGCGGGTGCGGCTCATGCCATTGAAGACGCGGTCCAGGTCGGCCTTGGCCTTCTCCTTGAATACCCTGCCCAGGCGGCCCAGCAGCCCAGGCCCCTTGCTGCCGCCGCCCTGCTCCGCCCTAACCCCAATGACCCGAACGACTGCGCCCCCATCGCTACTGCTGCTCGCCTTCCTCAACGCCACCCTGCGCTTCCCAGATAACGGGACATCCACAAACAGACTTCCTGTGCCCACGGCCGCCGCCGCCGTGGACGCCGCCATGCTCGCTGCCGCTGGCGCCATAAATGCAAGTGTGCGTTCACTTGTGTGAATTTGATATCCAACCCTATAGCATCAGTGTCACTCATCTCGCTCGTTGAATGTATCCCGGAATTGTTACATTTTGGGTTGATTGCTGAAATTGCACTGCAGGACTGCCACATCCGCATGGCAATGCTTTAGCAATCAGCGCATGCATAGTGCATGGGCTGCAACAGCGGTCAGTGCATGCACATTGATTACACACAGCAGCATGAGCAGCACATAATGGCATGATTGTGATTGCAGGACAGTACATGAGCAGGCAGCAGAATGTGACGACACACATGCGGGCGGTTGTAACTGCTCCCCACACTTGCTTACCCCTGCAACTTACCTCACTTACCTGTTTGTCGTAGCTGTGGCTGCTTGCATCCGCTTGTGTACCAGCTTAAACGGATATATTGGTATGTCCCATCATACACCATCCCACGCTGGCGCCACCCCCACCTCCGCAACTTTTCCACCACTGCAGGCTTTGCATACCCTTCACATCGCATAGCCAACAACAGCGTGATCATAGCCAACACACAATGCGAACTGACGTGCATAACCTCAAAAAACGGATGCACTGGGATACCACCACCCCAAGCTTTGCGGACTTGGAAATATCTGTGGCTGGGTGAGGTGCCCTTCTGCGCGGGATACTGGCAAACTGACTAGCATCAAGCTAAAGATACACACGTGAGCATACTCCAACATCTGGCGTCTGAAATAGCGTTATATCCAAGAAGTCGACGCTTGTCCCCACCGCAGACTGTGTAAGTGTTAGTGTGCATTGTGTGTACAGCCCTCCACCTAGTGCATGCTCTGATGTGTACATGACATCCTCAAAGTTGGCAATATTGAAAATAACACTCAGAGGTATGTGGATGACAGGCTGTCATCCACATACCTCAATACCAATGAACAACACTGGCGCCGCTTGTCCATGTGGCTTAGCGATTTAGGGTTTCGTATAAAAGTTAGTTTCTTTGAGCCTAGATAAAAATTAGCCAAGTACACCCCAGCATTATTGCCCATGGGAATACCAATGCGATGTTTATGCAGCAGGTCTCCTGCAGTGCTTACATACAGTGTATCTAACATAAATGCTGGCTCATCGGAGGCAGTCAAAAACTTGGTGGTTTTACCACTGCGCTGCCCTGCACGCTGAGGTACCCATTGGTGTTGCACATTGCCATGTACACATGGTATGACATGGTTGCTCCCTTGTGCAGCGTGCCAGCAAATGCAAACAATTCCGCCATCAACTTGAAGGTGGTCATGCAAGCTAGCCTAGCCTGCACATAGTCACACTGACTTGCTGAGCAGGTCAGTGTGACTATGTTTGTGTACAAGTTGTTAAAATCTTATGATGCCATGCAAACTGGAAGCAGCTTATCTATACTGGAGCGTGTTGTATTCCGCGCGCTATGCAGCATCTGTTGCACTCATAATGAATCTTATAGCACCCAGCTCTGCGTTATCCCATCCACTGAAACATTGCTGGTCCACAATTGATAAGATACTAGCAGCAAGACTTTATATGCTCGCGTTAGCAGATGCTTATAGATGATGTTGAGGTACTGCATGCAACAGCAATACAACGCGGGGCAGGTAGAGTGTCGTGCCAACACCTGTTCTCTCAGTTCTTGCACTCGTTGGTAAGTCTCAGTTTGTAACTTCGCATCCAGCAAAGACATGTAGTATTGTTTGCAAAGTATAGCAAATACACCACTGCATGTCCACCTCAGTTAATACAAACTTTGGTTGAACCCATCTTGCAACGCTCTCACCAAATGAAGGTCAAAAGCTGTGTAAGTGGGGGCAGCAATGCTGATGGTTGTGGCCAAGTCGGGATTGAGCGTTAGATTGCACACACGTTGTATGAGGTGGTCTGTACTTCGTGCCTGCACTGCACTTGGCCAAGGCCGAAGGCGAGGGTCACTTGGCCGAGGGTCATGGCAGTTCAAATTTTTCGGTTCAACGACTGTTCAATGTCGATTACAAAGTTGCTAATGCATAGAAAATGCATTATACGGGCACGAGTTATACAATACACCCATGTGCATAACGGCTGCATATGCAATAACATTGCAATGGCTCAATAGCGGTAGCATAAAAACAAGCAGTAACACAAACCATTGACCCAGTCGTAGCACTGTGCAAGTGAGCGTTATTGACAGGCTGGCAGCAGCAAGCAACAAGAGAGCAAGGAACAACAGCAGCAAAGCACAAGTAATTTGCATAGCCCCGCAATTCATGGATTGGCAGCAATAGCAGCAATAGATGGTACTCCGGGCTCACCTTGACATCTAGCATACTAACTCTTATACACAAGCGCTGAAGTGAGCAAGTTGCCTTGGGGCAATTGGACACTCTAGCCGACACCAGCCTTTTATGCCACGCGCGTTAGGGTTATGGTTTCATTTCAGCTCACAATAATGTATCACTTAGCACAGCCCATCAGTGCACAGAATACAGGAGATGCAACATTCATGTGGGTGGGAGGTGTTATATACCAACACCCTCAATGTTGGGAGGTTGCATGTGCCTTATGTGCCGCAAATATAGACTTGCAAAGTGCCTAACCCTGAAAAAGTGTAACTTCTCCCTCACTTGTGTGACATGCGCAAGGCATGAACAAGGCCCCTTGTTCAGCAGCTGCAGCTGCTGAACAAGTGACCACTCACATTGTTGATATCTCCATATGCAGGCGTTTGTTCACAGCACCGTCACTCACTGGCACCACGCTCTGCCATGCATAGCAGAAACAGGCGCACTCACCATTGCATACTCGCACAGTCACCGACACACGGGTGCTGGCGTCATTGACATTGTTGGTATGCGCAAGCTTAGCTACATCCGTGTTGCAGAGAGTGTGGATTTGTGTGCTGCTTGTGCTTCAGAATAATCCAAGAGGAGAGCCACAGGGCAATTGACATGGCTGCGGCCGTCAAGGCCATCTCAAGGTGTATGTCACTTTCTGGCCAGCTGTGGCGACGGTTAGGTACATGAGACAGCGATACCAGGTACTTGCACTGTTGCTGCACACTTGATTTGCCCTTCACCCGAAATGTGCGCTGCGCTAGTCGCATAGCGCCTCGCTTATGCGATGGCATGTCCTGTGCTCTGTGAGCAAGTGCAGGAAATCTACCGGATACTCAGGATGCCTTGATGGCGGTGGTGAGGGTTACTCTCCTAGCTTTTCTGGTACACTGCTGCGAGCATGGCAGCACCAAAGCCTGATCCATCCTCAAGCAGCTCAATGCGCAAAATCTTGGAGAAGTCGCCTCCAAAAATGTCTTTAAGACCCTCAAAGACGTAAGCCTTGAAAACTGGATGCTTCTTGATGAGCGAGCCGTCGGCAGCCACGACAAGCGGGTGCTGTGAAGGGGCATCCAAGGACTGGCGCCTCCCAACGGGATCCTTGCCAACCTGCACGCAATGACTTGGTCAGGCGCATTTTTGCTGTGCAAGTGTCGTTGACTGGCAAACTGACTGAGTTCATGCGGAGTCATGGTACAAAATCTGCTGTGGCTGGTTCTGTAATGAGTCCCTGCTGGTTGACTCAGTACATGTACATGGGTTATACTTGAAAATGACTCGTTTACTCGTCGTTTGAAAGGTGTAGCTGTTCAGTACCTTGCGAATGACAGCGGCAATTCCAGCCGCGCACATGCGAGCCGCCCTGACAGTAGCAAGGCCGCACACTTCATTGATGAGGCAAAGGTCAGTAAAACAAATGTCATGTTTCTCCTCCCACTGCAAGAACACAACGGTCAACAAGGTGGTTGAATTGAACATAACATGTACAGTCTGGCATGTGTAGCCTGTGCCATGGCATACGCACTTCTTGGCAAGTGCAACACGTTTCGTATACCTGGAATGCTTTCTTGACAATTGCAGCAGTTTTGGACAAATCTGGCGTTGAGTCAATGAAAACGTTGGAAATGTCCTCCGTGCTGCACACCACTGGTGTCAAAGTTTCAACGAGCCATTGCCCACCGATATCAATCTGCATGAGGTTGACCTAACCGCCTGTCACTGCTTGTGAGTAGCTTACGTAAAATTCTGCTGTCGAAGACCCGCGGGCACCCTTCCACCAAATAACAACCCAGTCTCTGCCAGCTGCAGCAACATGCGCCTTCCGATGTCCCCCAAATACATGCCTCCAATCATCTTCTCAAACAACTGCATGCAACAGCACGTGTTGGAGGTGCTGAAGCGCCGTGCTATGGCCCAGCACAGCAGGACACGAATTTTTGTTGTGCAAGTGGTCTAAAGCACCTGGCTACCCTTGTTCCAAGTATCAGCATCCAGTGCCCTGTCAGCGTCGATGAACGGAAGTGTTGTAGATGTGAAGTCGCCCCACTCCATGTTAATAACCTTCAGGGACACGTCGTGATGTAGAACATATTGCACAGGTTTCACATATAATAATATCTAAATGCATTGTCATATTGCTCTCGGAGAACACCACACAGCAGCAGATTATAGCGCCTTCGCAATTGCATGGTGTCACTGCTGCACGCACCATTTCACCAGTAGCTGGTGGCGTTCCAGTCCACTTGGGTATGTTTTCAATCTGCTCCGTGTAAGCTGCGTTTGTACCTGTGCCCAGAATCAACCCAACAGCAACATCGTTGTGATAGTAATGGGCTGTTGCTAGGGTCCCCACAGTATCATTCACCTGTACACCACCCATGAAGTTAGCTCTTGCATGTGTGCACGGCATAGTCTGTGACACACAGAGCCAAATCTTACCAGAGCGGCCACACGCATCGGCACGTTCAGCTTCTTTAACGATTTCGTGAGCAATGCTACAACATCCTCACCCACCTACACGCACATGGTTAGGGCAGAAGCCCGGGCCACAACTCTACAAAACATACACAGCACTAAGATCATTGCACTGTAACTGCACATACCGCACCATCTGCGCTGAAACCTTTCGTCCAGTTGATCAGTGTGCCAGCAGCAAGGCCAGTTTGCTTCACGGGAAATGAGAATGTGAAACCTATGTCATGAACGCCCTCATCTAGTTGCCCTGCCCTTCTTTCGTTCTCAATGAAGTCAGCAAGTGACTGTGCAATGAAGTCAAATAAGCCCTGCACATACCAGATGGTCAACAAGGATTTTCCAGCATGTTCGAGCAAGCAGCACTGAAGGACATGCTGAAACCATGCATAACTGGGGCCCATTGCTGAGGTCACGTCAATCACAGAGACACACAACCCCGCGCCTAGACCAATGGCAGATATGCAGGTGCTTGGTACCTCTGCAGTACCAGTCATGACGTCATGAGGGATCTTCATTGTTGATGTTTCGTGTACAATTGGGCCGCGTCCAATTGTCAGTTTCACCACCCGGAAGTTGCTTCCTCCCAAGTCAAGAGCGTAGAATGTGCCTTGCTCTTGTCTGCACACAAGACCCTTGCATGCTGAATATGCACTCTACACACATACCACCGGGGAGGCTTTGATATACTATGCAATGCAAGAACATGATGGCTAGGAGTAGGATGGTAACGTAGGTATGATGCCTACGTTCATAAGGGTCCTTTCCCGCTGCTAGAGAGCTGTGACTGTTGGTGGACTGTAAACACTGCTGCTTTGACACTCAAAATCAAATCATCAATCAAACTCGTAAGCACTCGGTGTTGAATATCGGTCGAGCTGACGTAACTGCCAAGAACGCACTGACGACAGTATCGCTATTAGGTTAGAGATGACCAACATCAGCAAACCAAGTTACGTTGACAACTAGCCAGCAAGTCAGCCACATAGTGCGTTTGATGAGGACGCTCATTGCCATGCAAACAAGACCGCATGCCAACATGCAGCAAGCACAATGCGCAAGCTTGGAGTTCTACGAACCCTGTGGGCAGCTTATCGACGTAGGTGGGCAACATCTTGATACGAGAGCCTCCCTCTGAAGACAATCCCGCATTCATTTCCGTTACAAAGGCGTCGACAATTGCCTTCAGCTGGGGGGTCGGGATTGTACACACCTGCGCGACAAGCGTGCTGATGAGACATGCGCTAAATACCATGCCATGCATGATCAAGCAGAGCATGCATTGACAGTTTTATGCTACTGCAGGGATAGCTACAGTAAAGAAAGGACGAGCGTGCCAACCAGCTTGTGAGCATGTTTCGAGGCAGCAACGGCAATGCAGATTGTGAGTTCGAGCACCATGACGCTCACAAACCTGTCGCCATTGATGCAGCAGCGCCCTGCCTTTCCGCTTCTTGTAGCTGTTGGCATACCAGTCGTAGGCGAGGCCTCCGACGACCACCACAGCGGAGCCCGCAGCAACGAACGCCGCCGCGGTGGCCACCTTCTCGCTGGCCATGCCGCACCCTTACAGCGGCTTCAGGCAACCAAGCTGCAGTGCTGCAACGAGCTCGCACAGCAATAGCGTGACAGCTTTCCCTGCCTTAGCAGCACTCCACCGCCGCCCACGCCGCTGCCAACCTCAACAACAACGCCGATAAGCACGCAGCAGACAGCAGCCAGTGTAGGCGCCAAACAGCCCTGCTCAGCACTGCTGACACTTGCCACGGCCGTAACGCGGACTACGTCACTCGACGCTACTTTCGTCCAATCCTGACTTCGTCACGCGTGATGTAGCAGCAAAAGTGCATCATGTCGTCACGCTGTCACGCGACAACTGCCGTCACCGGATTACGCCGCCCGCTGATGTCGGATCTGACGGATCCTCGAACAAGCAGGTCTAGAGTGCCACCTGGATCTAGGACCTAGAGGAAGAAGCCTTGCAAAAGGTGTCAAAACGGGGTTTCACCCGTTTCCATGTAAGCACTGCGGCGTACAGGCAAAACGGGGAGTAGAACTGGCTTCGGCTTGCCGCGATGCTATATCACCGTTATGCATGTCTGTGCCGCCGCTTACGGGAGAGTGCAAAATTAGGGCTCATTTGCGGCGGTGGCGTTGCGGGCATAGCTGAGGGCATGAGCGTCGTTGGGGGTGGTGGCGTCGGCTTCGAGGGGGGCATTCGGCATTGTTGCTAGGGTGTCGGCGTCGGGATGCCTGCTGCTGGCGAAGGTGCGACGTGTCCCTTGAGGGTGCGCTTGGCGTTTGATGACGTAGGTCTCAGCGAAGCGTTCCTGGCTCAAGGCAAGCACCGCTGCTGGTACTTGCTGCCCTCTGCTGTGAAGACCGTAAAGCAGCTGGCGGATCGTCTCGTTCAGGACTTCGGGCTTGCAACTTCGTCGGGGCAAGGCTTGATTCTGCAGGTGCGTGTGCTGAATTGCGTACAGCTGCGCATGCCGGGCCATGCACCTCGGTTGGCTGGCCTGTTGCTCGTGCTTGCAAATCTTCGAGCGTTATCGTCGGGATTTGTGGTGCATGCATGAAGCCACTGCATGCAGAGCATTCGGCTCACTGCATGTCAATGGCTGTGTCAAGTGATGTTAGCACAGCCACTGTTTGCTGTCTGTGTCTCCTTGACTGAGACAACGGCATGCCCTGATAGTCGACGTGAAACAGTCGCAGCTGCCTGTAAAAATATTGGCCCAAGGTCGTGTGGTTGCTGCGTGCAGGTGGAAGGTTACACCTTGCTGCACACGCTTGCCATTGGGGTGGTTCGTGATGGTGACACCATCATGTAGGCAGCGCTCTTTTAACCGTTGTCAGCTGTGCTGGCTTTGCTGCGATTGTGTAACTTTAGTGTGTGTGTGTGTGTGTGTGTGTGTGTGTGTGTGTGTCTGTCGTAGAGTGAAACGGAGGTACGCTCACACCATTGACAACGGCCATGAGGCCGTGTTGGCCATTGAGGCTACGCCCCAGTTGCAGCTTGAAGATGGTGAACTAGCAAAGCCGAGGTATGGCTGTCAAGCACTTACAAGGCGTCTGGGTTGCTGCTGTCCACGCATTTGGAGCTGGACAAGACTGGTTGATGCCATGCGTTTGTGCTGCGTATTGTTTTCGGGAACTGAAAGAAACAAAATGCGTTCCCAGCAAGAAGAAGAAGCGTAAGCATGCAAATGCTGAAGAGGTGCCACAAAACGCGGAGGTAGTGATGGGGGATCCCACGTCCAAGAACAAAAAGAAGCATAAGAAGAGTAAGCAGTTGGTGGATGCAGAGACTGCTGATGCAGCTGAGCTGCCACGGAGCAAAAAGCGCAAGCACAAATCGGATCATGACGTCATTGAAAAACATGTCAGTGCTCCAAGCCATGAGGAGCCTGCTGAGAACGGCAGGTATCTCCAGAAATGCTGCATCTTCAGTAGCACTATCCTGCAGCTCGAGCGCAAACTGGCAGGTGTTTTTCTGTGGGCACATTCACAAGCCTTTTTGGTAATCATGTGCCATATTGCACGTACCCCATAGCTTGCAATGTACTTATAGAGCACGAAAGGCTGTCAGCGCAAAGAAAGTAGCCAAAGTGAAGGATGTCCAGGAACCGTTGTTATCAGTGCCAGAGCGGTTTGATTCAGACCATAATGTGTCTCCCGCATCTGAGCGCTTGGATGGCTTGCAAAGTGAGGATGATGCCCATCCAGGATCAGATAGCCAGCATCCCTCCAAGGTGCCCACAGATGTTTGTTGGTAAACGACAAATTGCTGCTTTACGGAGATGAGACGTGGAGTGCAGAATTTTGCTGACTGCGGCTGTCCTGTTGCATCAGACTGGCCCGAGTCGCAGTGCAAGGCGCAAAGCCTTCAAGCGCAGGCGCAAACGTGAGGAAAAGGCAGCTGTAGAAGCAGTGGAGCTCCCGGCAGTGTCTAGACCTACCCAAGAGAATGCGCAGCCTTTAACTCCTGTCCAGCCAGCTCAGCAAGTGCACACAGTAAGCTACGCACACGTAGTCGGTTGCATGTGAACATTATGCAGGTCCTGCTTGTGATTATGGTTGACATCAGGCTGTATTGTCTTCAAGCATCAGCACATCAACATCGTCGCAAACACACAGTGCAAATCTTGGTCGTCGTACACTGACTGCGCACATAGTAAAGAATTTGCGCATGGTGTATGCCAACAGATACCGAGATTGCCTTCGAGTCTTCTCAGTTTCAGGCCTCGCATTGTTCAACTGGGAAAGCGTCCTGCTGGTTAGGTTGTGTGCTAGCAGGTGCGCTGCTGTTGAACACTTGAGCCATTCTATTGAGTCTGGGATATGCATGCCACATGTCACCATGCTGTCACCCTGTGGTTGTTGTGGTATCACCAACAAAGGTGTGTGCAGGGACAGACACCTCGCACTCAACACATGCCCGGTGCCCAAGATGTCAGTGGCAGCAGAATCTTCAAGAAAGGCCAAGGAGGACATGTGCGATTCCAGTCAGACTCCGGTATGGGCACATGATTGCGAAGGCGGTCCATTAGTTGCACAGGCACCAGAGCACACTGTGGATGCGTGTGCTGCAAGTACTTGTGGCATATTGTAGTTGACATTGACGCATACTAGAGGAAGAAGACCAGGCAGCACTGGCTGCTGTACATGACGCTGTCGAACCAGAGGTTGCCCCGAGCGCAGCAGCCACTGCTGTGGACGCAGCTCCCCCCATCAGCGTGGACGGTATGCCGCTACTGGCCACTCAACCACAGGTCCATTGCCATCAGTTCTGCTCAGGTTTTGGCTTTAGGCCATCAGGGCATCAATGTACGGCTTCCTAGTGCTCATGTGCCTTGTGCTTGTGCAGGATGGGGATGCTATTGTTTTCAAATACTTAGAGCTAACCTCCGCGTGGAATCCTGAGTTGTCTGATTTCAAGGTGTGTCGGTTGTTTCATGCCAAGGTTGCGTTGTTGCCATGCCTTGAATTGCGTGTAAACGGTTCCATGTATGCAGGAAGCAACTGTACTCCAGTATGATGCGTCAACAAATCAAGTCTCATTAAGGCTACGCATAGAGTACGACGGACAAAATTCTCGGGAAAACGAAGTTGAGGATGCATACCAGACTCAGCCATCAGTTTCGGGGTTGCTGTCTGTGGAAGAAGATGGCAGCTGGAAGGTACTTGCATGGTTGACTGAAGGCAGCCTCATGGTTTTACAATGGTTGTGCATGACTGACATGCGTTGTATGTATGACTGCGTAGATGGACTATGGCTCCCTGTTGGAGGTGCACTTGAAACACGGCACTTCAGAAGGACGGTCCCCAATGCCGACACCATTAGCAACGTCATGCCCTACATTTACAACTGCTCCCGGTGGAGAAGCCTCACAAGCAACAACGCAGGACACAGCGGTTGTCCCTCTCAGCCAGACCGCACCTACTGCTGCGGCGCCTGCAGCCTCTGCAGCTGTATCAGAGCCCATTGCCACAACCATGCAAGCTAAGGCACCGCTGACTGTATCATCAGCCACAACACGATCAGAGCAGCTAAGCCTAACTGCGGACCCGTGGAAACATTTTGAGATGCTCGCATCGCAGCTGCAGCAGCGGCGGATGGAGCTGGCGGCCAAGTCTGGGAGTAGTAGCAGTGACGTGGTTGGGCAGCAACCCCACACGACAGCTACACAGGTGTCAACGACAACTGTCACGCAAGGCGACGGCACTCAACAAGCGCAGGCGCCCTTGCCGGCAGCAGCTGGCATTGGCAGAAGCGCAGTTCGACAGAGTGGGATGAGAGCTGGGGCAGTTGGGCCGCTGTTAACAATGCTGCGTGCGCAACAAGAGCTGAGCTGAGCAGCAAGGCAGTGCAGCTGTCCATGTTATCACAGTAGTCCTTTGCAAGAGAGTGTATTTTGTCTAGTGCCATGCTTGCCTTGTAAGCACCTCGTTGATTGGTTGAAGATATGCGGATCACATTGCACCTTCTTCCACATGACGTAATATCCCTATGAACGGTGTACAAAGTATGCGATGAGGGGTGTACCCTAGCCAGTAGAGCTCTGCCACTAGGCAAAAGTGTTGCATTGCGCAAGGTGCTGTAGTTGTTCTGGCCATAGCAAGCAATATTTCTTGCACACAAGCGCTTGTATACAGACAAACTCCCCCATGCAATTGTCCCAACCAGTCTGTCTGTCCATGCCTACCTGATGACAGCAAATGGCAGCAGCAATAACATAATGATGGTTGTTGCTAACAATGCCCAAATTGTTTTATGATGTATCTCCCACTTAGACTGAATTTGACGTTCTGCATCACTATCACCTCAGACAACTTACAGTACACAACCCCGCATTGCATACTCTGTTGTGAGTATGCTTGGTGCATGAAAACTACCGGAAAGCCCATACTCTGTACACCCTTGCAATAGGAGACTTGTGTTGATCTTGCAAGAAGGGCGTCGTTCTACTTGCAAAGGTAACCCTAATCGCCGGCAGCGTGGCTGCGGCGGCGGTGGTGGCGGCCGAGCCGTTGTTCTCTTGCTGACGCTTGCGTGCGGCGGTCGCGTGGGATCTCTGTTCGGACGAGGGCGGAAGGGAGTGCCAAGCGGACGGACCCGCTTGTTCGCCTGCCAAATCTAGCAAAGCGATGGCGAAGCGCGAGCTCAGCGGTCGCATTGCCGGCCTAAGGTTTATGCAGCGGGCCAAAGAAAAAGAGGTCAGACTAACCCTATTATCATTATCCCGGCTGTGTGCTGACTTTTCGCCGCCATGCCGGCGACCCTTGTGTGCTTGTTTTATCGTCCCTTAGTTGTTTCTGCGTTCTCTTGGTTGGTAGCAGTAACTTGGCATTGGTTTGTAAGGTTGTGTACTTTTTGGTCTTGACCAGGTTGAGTGTGCCGCTTCCATCGGTGCTGATTGCTCAAGCTTGCTAGTGTGTATTGCATACGTGAATGGTCAGGGCGTGCGTGCGTGTGTGCAATTCTCATGCGGTTATGCACGTTCATACGGCTGTTTACTTCCAAGTAGTGGTGAATGTCGTACAACTTGCATATTTGTGACATTGCGTGCAGCAACGGGAGACAGAGCAAGTCATGGAAGTGCAGCGTGCTGAGGAGAATTTTTGGGTGAATGATTCCGCCACAGTAGGACGCTGGTAGGTGTTCCATTTGCAGCATCTTCATCTTACTACACCTGTGCTTGACGGCACATTTGCATGATGGAATGCATGCACCAATGCAGCCCCTCCTGTTCAGTACAGTTATCGCAGAAGGGGACCCGCCTCCTGACATGACCGTAGGACGGTTGTCCTTTGGCAATTTCAACCCCACCATTGAGGTAAGCAAGCTGCATACGGTCAACATTAATGTCATATGCACGTGTGTATATGTACGCAACATGTGTACTTGGCCACTTTCGTAGTAGTTTAGAGTAGTTAATATGTTGCAAACATATATTCTTACCCAAACATTTCTCTGGTAAATTAACTTTTGAGTACAACTAACATCATTGCACATATACCGTGTGCATGCATGCATACTGAACACTAAAGTAGTGTGATACGCACAGATGTGCTCAACTTCTGTGGTACGTTGTTTTATTGTGCTTGGTCACCATTATTAAAGAATATCATTATACACACATGTGCGCGTATTTACAACATGTAATTCAATACTTTTGTGGTGTCACATGTGTATGGTATACATACACATGTGTATTACCACTTGTGGCATGCACTGTCACCAGCAGACGTTTTATTAGTCACCAATTGGCGTGCATCCGGTGACATGTGTGTGTATATTTCTTCTCACTGCAACAACCGGTCTGCTTTTCCAGAAACTGGCCGAAGAGAGGCTACTTGAGGAGCGCCGGCAGCGCGCGGCACAGGCGTCCGCGGCTGGAGACAGAGTAGACGTCACTGACGAAGAGATGGCACAAAGGCAAGGATGGCTTTGTTGCATGTGTGCATGTGCATCTTGGCAGCTTCGTATGTATGCGTTCGTGACGTTTACATGTCTACACGTGTATGCTGACGCACCATGCGCGCACCACGAGCTGCATAGCTTACACAATCTCAAGGAAGTAGTTTGTATATGCGGCATAGACACTTGTTCACACATAGCATATTGTAGTATATAGATTTGTCTAGGGATGCGTGTTATGTATTGGTACAATTCAGGTATCGACAAGCGAAGAGCGGAGATGGCGCAGCGACTGGTCACGTAAAGAAAGAGCCGTCCGATGCATCGACTCCAGCTGGCAAGGCAGTGGACAACTCTTCAGCAGAAGCTGCTAGCGCTCAGGCGGATGCTGGCGAAGACTCTGCGTCGCAGCAGGCCAAGCGGCCAAATGTCAACACCAACGGCGTGGTTGATACACAACAGCAGCAGAAGAGGAGGAAGGTCAGTGTCAATGAGCTGCGGGCCATAGCACGGGCTGGTAGAGCGAAGCGTGAGAAACAGAAGTAGCATGTGGTTTTGTTGTGTGCGCCTTTGTCCTCCTGTTCAAGCAATCAACTTCCTTCTGCTACCCATGCGCACTCTTGTGAGAAAACAAACCTCGATGTGTGCAGTACGTACCTGTTAGTTTGTAAGAAAGACCAACTCGCCATGATGCAAACATAGGCAGTGGGGTAGGAAGGCATTGTATTGCTAGCTGAACAGCCGTGCTGTGTACATACAGGTCTGCCATTATCAGTGGCTGTTGTGCTGCACTTGTGGTGTGCCTCCCCAACCTCCTATTGCCAATAAGCCATATCGGTGTCATGGCAAACTGTCCTTAAGGCCAATTTGGCTGCAGTTTGGGCCAATAGTGTTGCCGCTGTTGCTTGTTGATGGCACTGTCGTTTTGTGTACCGTGTGAATTATGAGTGGTGGCGCTGCCCATGACTGCCTGTGGGTTTTGGCATCCGCGGCAGCCAATGCAAGGTGTAAACATTGCGAGGCGTCGTGTACACACACACACAGTGAATTGCTGCAGCTGCTCCTGCTGCTCCCTAGTCGCTGCGCGTGTGCAAGTCTCTCTCGCTCTCTCTCTCTCTCTGGATCAATTAGCTTTAACTGACCAATGTCTCTGATGAAAAGCTTGAATGCAGCTGGTTAACTCTGATGTATTTATACTAAAACACAATAACATAAAGAATGTGTTCTATGTGAGTTGTTAATATGCAATTGGAGGAGAAAGTGCTGTTACCACATTCTAAGAAGCAATTGTAGTAGGTAGGTTTGCAAGTCATGGTAATAACATTGCTTGCTATTGTGCTTGTTACCACCTTCTAAAAACGTACAAACCGTTCGCCAAGGGATGCAAACAACTACAAATTGTTTCACTTGGCTCCATTACATATCTCATGCATCGGATACTACCATGCCAACATGTGACTATCTGCTTCGCCACTTGAACGCGCCATTCATGATTATATGCGCAAGGTGTGGACTCAAACTAGCTTGAATAACTTTTGCAGCATAACAGACCGCTTTCATAGAATATCTATGACCGCGTTGTTCCCTTGTTGAAACAAGCAGCGTAGGCCAAACACCGTTGAATAAGCGCGTGCACGCATGCACGCCTATAGCAACATGCACTACATCGCGTTGCACGACAAGTCTAGTTGACGCACTCTTATGCTTGACCTTAATGACGAATGTCTCGTCAAATTCGTTCCTGGCCTGTTGCAGTGGATGACTTCAAAGTGATGCACGTACACACGCGCACACACATACACCTACATACTGGCGCACACGCGCGCACACACACGCGCGCGTGCACGTTTGCGCATGTGCGTGCATGCACACAGGCATATGCGCGAGTGCGCATGCGCATGCATGCAGGCACATACACACAGACGCTCACGTATACACACTTACGTACATACACTCTCGCGTTTGCGAGTGAGTGCGCACACGAGCATGCACACTTCGACGCAATTGCAGTGCAATATCGCAATTGTTGCACAGGCTTTGTTGCTTTGCTTCTCTTACCGTACAGTAGGCGGGCTTGGAGCTGCCTCTGTGCGCTACTATGCGCCCCGCCATACTGCTTCAGCGGATTACCGGTCGTGTGCACGAGCATCGTCAGATATCGTCACGCAACTGTGCCTGTATGTATGAGTGCGCAGGTGCACATGCTCGCAAACACACGCGCAACTGTCCGTCCGTGCGTGGGTGCATGTGCGTGCGCTTGTGTCTCTATCTTGGTGTGTGCCCGCGTGCATGGGCGAAACTCGTTCTCATGCAGGCTTTGGCACATAAACGCGAAATTTGGCAAGGCAACGGTTGTCGCGATCAACCACACAGCTTTGCCTAGCACAGACTTGCACAACCTCTCTATTCTTGTGCGTGCATGCGTGCATGCACGCGGGCGCGGGCGCGGGTGTATGGCCGCAGGACTTGCGTCCTTTCGCAGATTTTGGCATTAGGCCAACAACTTGCATGGCAAAGGTTGTAGCATTCAGCTAGACCCGCACAGCTTCTTCAAGAATGCAAACCCACAACTGTCTCGTTATTTCCCCCTAACTCACCGGGCGAGGCCGTGACGTACTCAGCGTGCATGTTGAACGACGGCACCGTAGTCAGCGCCGCTAACCGCTGCCACCAGCCCCTGGCGTACCCTGGCAGCAGTCGCGGCGCAGCGCAGCGCCGTCCGCCGCCACGCACGCAGGCGTCGACACCGACGCCATGCATCTAGGGAACAGGGCTACCGCATACCATACCGAGGCGGATGCGGTCACCGGCTTCCTGCGCTTCGCTCTCTCCGCTTTGAAAGGCAAACGGCTATTGCCCTTGTGGCTGGTGGCGCTGGCGTTGCTGGTGGCGTGGTTGCTGCTGCGCTGGCATGTGCGCTCAGACAGAGGGGTTTGCTGGAAATCAGCGCTGCAGCAGCTTCAGCTCGTATGTTGGGGTGGGTTCAGAGAGCAGCAAACAGGCAAGCTCGCTGGTAGCTTCACAATGCAATGCTGATCCACAGAGATCAGGCAGGTGGCTGAACGTAGATCCACCGCTGTTGCTCAGTGCTGCTTGTGAAGTTGCCCATCCGGACATGGATGCATCACTGCTGCCTACAGTACACTGCAGCTAATGGTTGGCTGGACTAGACCAGACTAGGCCAGCATCTTGCGGCTAGTTCAGTTCAGGTCTGCTGCCTGGGATAGATTAGGCGAGAACAGGCCAGCCTGATGTTGAGAGGAGGTGTGACAGCTGTCCCGCTTCCGCCGCCGCCTGCAGTTGAGCCCATACTGCCGCCGCTGCCAGACTTGTCAGGGCTGCGGCTGGGCGGCGTGTCGCCCAGGCCAGGCCAGACCACCAGGAAGAATGAGCATGCTGGAGGGGAGAGGAAGAAGGGGCAGCCTGCCGTCCAGCTCAGGGTTGAAGTTATGGCCGCTCGTGTTGTTATCGATCTGACTGGCAACGAAGACGATGAGGAGGAGGATGCTGATGTGGCCAGCAGCAAAACGGTTTCCAGAAGCAGCAGCGGAGAAGTTGCGTCTATTGATCTCACTGCCAGCGATGACGAGAGGGAGGGATTTTGCAAGTCCGTCAACTCCAGAAGGCGAACATCAACTACAGCAACAACAACACCCACCACGTCGTCGTCTTCAAATGCTGCTCCGTTCGAAGCCTCAGCGCATTTCCCTGCACGGAGGCGAGGGAGGAGTGATGATGTAGGTTGCATGCATGCGGTGGCTTTGGCGCCGGGCACTGCGCCCACAGATATGCCAACCCGCATTGAAGAGCTGTGGCGCATGGCAGGTTGGTTCACACTACGCTTGCAAGTATACTGATTGTTGCGCACGCTGATGGTAACCATGTGCGTGCTGCAGCTTTGGCAGCCGAAGCACGCGACCATTGCAAAAGGCAAGCCTTGGCTGTGCCGCAGCCTTTGGCTGCAACGCTGGTAGCAGTGGTGAGTTGTTTGCAGCTTTCTGGACTAAGGTACACTTCAGCGCTAGGATGATTATGCAATGTCCTTTATGGCAGAGTCACAAGCATCATGACAAGTGGAGGGAGCTGAAGCAGCAGGCAGAAGACCTCGCCTTTGAACACCACAATGGTGCGGGTTGACGTGTTTTCACTATGCATGTGCACTTGTGAACTGGTGTGAAATGCTGTTTACTTCAGGACGCTGTGAAAGCGTCGTGCATATTGACCTTCACGGCCAGAGCGTAGAGGGTGCTGTGGCCAAGCTGAACGGCCACTTGTCGGCGCTTGCGGCTTTGGGTACGCAGTGTGTCCACAACGTAGTGCAATCCCGAGGATTTATATGATATTTCATGTGCGCTTCCATGCAGGAGGAAGCTTCTTGCTCTGCATTGTGACTGGTGTTGGGAAGCACAGCAAAGATGGGGTCCCGAGGGTACTTCCTGCTGTGGTAGGTTCATCAGTGGTTGTGTCAGAGTGTGTGTGCACGCCACACTCCCTGACACACACAGTGTGTGCGCGTGCATGCACGCACAAGACCTGTTTCGCATGCATCTGGGTGTGGGTGTGGGTGCACCTGTGCGCATGCTTTGTGTGGCACACAATCAAATTTATGTGTGCAATGGTTTTGTTCTGCAGATAGACGTGCTCGCTCAGAGGTTATGTGCATGGGACCAGCCTCGACCTGGGCTGATTACCGTGAAGATCAGTTCAGTACACAGCTAGTAGGCAGTTGACTCGCGCAGATCTATGCAGATGTTTATATACAGGTTGAACGGCACACTTGTACATGCCATTCTGCAGCTCACAACATACTCTGACTGCATATGCCATTGATGTTCGTGTCGCTTGAATAAACTTCTTTGTTGCATGAATGCTTGGTGATGATATAGCACATGTGTACGCATTTAACATTGCATTGATTGCATGAAGCTAACTATACAAGCTGACCTACTGAAGCCGTCCACCCAAAGCCCGCTCAACCAGCACACAGTGTGAGTCTTGTACCCGGACGCTTTTTGATAATATATTAGTCATTGAGCACACAAGACTTGTTGTTGTTACCGGTTTCTACGGTATCATTTCTACGGTATCATTTCGTGGTAATCTGCAGTGCTCGGATATGTCACATATAGCATAACTGTTTAGGGAGAGAGTGGAGGCTCGCTCTCTGTTGGTGAGAACGGCTCGCTTTCAGCGATGCTCGGCGACATGGCCTCCTCTCCCTCATGGCCCTCGGCCAAGTTATCCTCCTCCTCACTGCTCATCACGCCCTCTTCACCGTCGTGACCCTTGGCCAAGTTAACCTCCTCCTCACCGCTCATAACACCCTCTTCACCATCATGCGTATCAGCGTGCTCACCTTCCACTTCCTGGTGCTGCTGCTCTTCATGAGCGTCATCCCCTTCTTGTGCGCTTGCAGGCTGTTGATATTCCTGTTGTTCCTGTTGTTCCTGTTCTTCTTGTGGTTCATCCGCAGTAACCTCATCACGGGTGTCTCCCTCGGTCGCTGCTTCCTGTTGCTGGTAGGCTGCCGCTTCATTCTCTCTGTGCTCATCATCGCTCATGACTTCCGCACTCTCAGCAGGAAGCTCCTGCTCTTCCTGTTCTTGCGTGTCCTCCTCATGAGCCTCCTCGTGCGCCTCCTTATGCTCCTCCTCATGCTCCTCATGCTGTTGCTCTTCCTCGACGCCTGCTTCATAGAGCGCCTCCGCGTCCGCCTGCTCAAGCCCCTCATCGACAGCTTCGCCTCCCTCTTGCATGTAAGTCTCCTGCTTGGTTGTGGATCCACTCGTCACAATGTCAGCAATAAACCCAACATTGCTCAACACGTAGCATAAATTTAAGCCGTGTGCTGTTCTGCAAGCTCACCTGCATTGTGACTGTTGTCGTCGTTGTGCTTGTTGTGATTGTCGTTGTGCTTGTTGTCGACAGCCGCTCTGCAGCTGCGTGCGGGTTTGTAGCAAAGCTCTCTCGTTCGAGATGTAGCAAGACATCGAACATGAAGTCCACAAGCTCTCGGTAGTGCACGACGCCGTCATGGTTCTCATCTACAGCGGCACGAAGAGCAGCAATCTCACGCGTGGAGAGCGCGAGCTCACCCGTCCCAAGCATGCGCAGCACGTCGCCCACCTCGCGCATGTCGAGGGCGCCGCCGCCATCCCGATCCGCCTTGGCGAAGGCGTTGGCAAGGACGTCCTTCACGGTGGCCTCGTCGAGGCCGTGAAGGAGCCTCGCACCGCCCGTGCGAGAGATTGTCTCCACTGCTAGTGCACGCGCATGCTCCGACTCGGCACCCGCACCCAACATGCCACGTATCACCCGCGCCGCCGAACCCGCGAACTCCACATAACGCACCTCACCGTTATCGTCG
Organism: Chlorokybus atmophyticus; assembly: GCA_009103225.1. NCBI lineage: Eukaryota > Viridiplantae > Streptophyta > Chlorokybophyceae > Chlorokybales > Chlorokybaceae > Chlorokybus > Chlorokybus atmophyticus. The sequence continues at coordinate 468,050 of RHPI01000797.1, forward strand.
GGCTCTGCCTCCGCCATTACCATCAGCACCTGCAAGCGCGTGTGCAGGAATAGTTGGAGACATAGACACATTCACACATGTACACATACACACTGCCAATACCAACAGTACCTGCAGCCTGGTCAGGCCCAAGTGCTCGCGCGACAGCTCCTGCAGCACTCGCTTTGCCTCCCTCTGCTGCAGCGTCACCTCTCCAGGCCTGGCAGCTTTCCGGAACTCATCGAGTAACAAAGTGGACAGCGCGTCTTCGCTGTCCAGCACCTGCGTTGTATGCACGGATGAGTATGGAAACAGTTCGCACATATACGCACTTGCAGTCGTACTGGCAATCGTACGCTGCTGTGGTGACACTGTACTGCTATTAGGTCTCTTTTGCAGTACTTGTGTTACTGATGTGGCTATGTTGTTAGCAGTGATGACAGCAGTATGAACGGTAATATGGTAAGCGTACTGTGATTGGTACTATCTTAGTAGCACTTAACATTATGTTGTCACTGCGAGTCAATCGCTGGGTATGATCGACATGTGTTGTATTACTGTTGTTGCTAAACAAGTGAGCATGACTACTGTGTGCGTGTGCGTGTGCATGTGTGCGTGCGTGTGCGTGACATTGTGTTACTACACCGGTGAGCATCCCTACTGCCTCTGCAGTGTACTTGTGCGCTTGTGTCAATGCACGAGCACACCCACACGCACGCACATACACAACAAAGGCAATAGTGCAGGCATTTGTGTGGGCGTAGGCGTGGGCATGCATGTGCATGCGCGTGTATGTGTACCCGCCCACTACGTTGTGGGTGTGCACGCGCACTGACACACATGCACACATCCACAACGAAGGCAGCAATACATGCAGGTGCGTGTGCACATGCACATGCACATGCATGTCCCCCCCCCCCCCCCCCCCTCCCCCTCGCTGAAGGGGAATTGTATTTGGGCGGTGGGAGGGAAGGGGGGGAGGTATTGCACCCTNCCCCCCCCCCCCGCCCCCTCCCCCTCTTACCTCACTCTCCATCATCCTGTTCGCCATCCTCTCCACCATCACCCCCCACGCCACCGGCACGAACTCCCCGTACGACACCCGTCCATCCCCGTCGCTATCCGCCTCGTGCATCAGCGCGTTGATCTCGCGACGCGTCAGGCCCAGGTCCGACGACGACAGGCAGCGGCGGAACTCCCGACGGTCGAGGGAACCGCTGCCGTCGGAGTCGGAGGAAGAGAAGAGGCGGGAGAGGGAGAGCTCGAGGTCGGAACGAGACATCCCCCTGATGAGACAGAGGTGAGGTGAGGTGGTGGTGGTTTTGGTGGTGGGTTGAGTTGAGTCGAGTCGAGTTGAAGAGTGGGTAAGTAAGAAGTGGGTGGGATGGAAGAGTGGTTAAGTGGAGTAATGCATGCGTGAATGAATGAATGAATGAATGGGTGAGTGATTGTATGAATGAGCCGTTGAATGATTGGGTGAGGGAGGGAGGGAATCAATGGCTGTTTTGAATGGGTTTGATTGTGGTTGAACCCATGCATGACTGAAGCCTTTGATGGTTAGTAGAAGCGAGTTTATGACCGGTGAATGAATGCCAAAAACAACGTCAGACCATCGCTGGACAACAACAGCGGATGTCACTCAACCTGAGCTTTGTCTCTGCTTCGCTGCGAGCGGCATTCCTCGCCTCCGCTGCGGTGCGTCGCGCCCGCAGAGACTGGAGCACCTGCGTGCATGCGAATGTGTAGGGTGAGTCATTTGTGATGTGTCGGTCTATGGAGGGTGAGTGATGTGGTGCTCTTGTCATGTTTGGGTTGTTTCGCTTTCTTGCCTGGACCATAAGAGGGACGAACTCGCGGTACTGCAGGATGCCGTCGTCGTTCTCGTCGCACTCGGCCATGACCGCGCGCACCTCCTTGTCGCTGAGGTGCAACGCCTTGTGCTGCATGTTTGGCAAGAACCATGGTAAATGATCAAGAAGTAAGTAACCAAGTGTCAGTCAATGCATTGCTTGCCGCCTATTTCCACACCTTCATGACGTTGCGGAACTCACGCGCGTCCAGACCCCCACTCCGATCCACGTCCGCCTTCATAAACAGCTCTACAACACAACAAATGGTTGGATACCCCCACACACGTGGGGTGCGTATACACGCGCATGCACATACACGCAAAAACACACATTATCAAACCCAACTCATCCGCAACCCCCACTCACTCTCATCCGCTCACTCACCCATTACAAGGTCCTGCAGCTCCTGCACCGTCATCCCCTCCACATCATACTCCTCCTCATCATGTCGTTGTGGTGCCTCTTCTTGTTGGCTTCCTGCTTGTGCTTGGCCAGCGCTCTTCTGCTTGCTTTGAAACACATGTTGGGTTGGGGGGAGAGGCTTCCCCCCGTTGCGTAGGAGGTCCGAGAAGTAGGTGGCGGCGAAGGTGGGGATGTCGACGGGCTGGCTGCGAAGGACCTGCAAGCGACCAGTGGTGGAGTTGGTTTTGGTGAAAGGTGTTGTTGTGTTATGTTGTTGCGTTGTGTCTGCGTAATGTTGGCTGTGGAGTAGATTGTGTTCTTTTGTGGTGTGGCGCTTGTATCAGTGTCCTCGCATGTGTAGTCAAACCACACGCAGCTACTAAGTTTGTGAATATCACAATAACTGAAGGTCGTGAAGTTCTTGGCCCTTGGAAAAACTGTCTTCGTGCGTGGTTATTCGTTAGCAGATTTGTGGTTGTTTTGTGGTTTATATCTGTCACATCACAGCAGCTCTGCAAGTGCGGCCTCATCGCCAGCATCAATGTCCGACGCTTGCCTCCTCAAAGGGTCCCCATAAAAAGAGTAAACGACACTGTACCCGGCTTTTACTTCGCCCTTTGCTCAACCAAAACAACAATTTTTCTTTTGGTGATGGCATTGGCTCTTCTCTATCTCTCTCCTCTCTACTTACCTCTCTTGTGAACGCCTCGAGTATCCCCGGGAACGCCTCCGGTATGGTCATCTGCCTCTGATACCTCGACGCCATCTCTTGCTCTTTGTACCTCCACCGCCTCCGCCTGGCCTAGCCCATCCTTAGCCTGGCTTGGCCTGGTCCGCCCTGGCCTGGCCGAGCATCAGAGAGGCCAGTCACGTGACACCGTTGCTTGTGCGTCGACATAAGCCCAAGTGCGCACAAGCGCACAAGCAGAGACGCTAATACTACAGTCTGCCCTCGATATAACAGCCACGTTTGGACAGCACCAAGCTGCTCTTGTATCAAGGTGCTCTTAACTCGAAATAAGAGCAATTGGCCTATTTTGCTCCTATACCGAGGGTCAGGCCAAAACACACTGATCTGTTCCGTTTTGCATTGTCTAACACGTGGAGTAGCTCAAGTTCAACATTATAAAGTAAAACATCACATTGTGCAGCAGTGCAAACAACATTTGCATCCAAAACTCAACGCGCATAGTGAATTCATGTGTGTGCAGGCAGGATGTTGGCCTTGCGAAAGCAGTTGCGTATGATAGAAGCCTCCATTGTCGACCAATTGTCAACGGACCAGAACAGAGCTTGTTTGACGTTAACCTTAATGTTCTTCAGCTTCACACCTAGTTTGAATCCCTACCTTCAACAATGACGCAAGCAAAGCTACGATGACGTTGAGAATGAACCTAACAAGTTGTTACCAATTGCATACCTGGGTTTTGCTCCATCATCAGCAACCACCATGCCACTAGCTTCTTCTTGTAACGCAACTTAAAAGAAGCGATGATGCCCTGGTCCGTCGGCTGCACGTGAGAGGTAGTGTTAGCAGGAAAAAGGATGGTGACATGGGATAGCTTGATGATGTCCAGGCCATGCAGCTTTTCCCGCTTGACGCCGGGCACATCGTGACTAGAGGCGTCGTCCATCAACACCACACCTTCCTGTCTGCAATTCTCATGTCCCTATTCACCCCTAAGATCGAATGCACAAACACTTTGGTGGTCATCCACGCTGTTGGGTTGCTGTACCAATGCACAAAGCTTTCGGGCTTGAAGCCTTTGGGAAAACAATGAGGCTTTGCGCTCTTGTTGACAATCACTAGCCTCAATTTGTCGCTGCCATCCGCGTTGGCAGCCAATGCAACTGTTATGCACTCTTTGGCTTTCATGCGTCTACGCACATGCTCGGACTCTACCGTGAGACTCTTATCGGGTTGCGTTCTGATCCTGAGTCCGCCTTCGTCAAAGTTGTAGGTTGTGGCAGGTGTTGCTTCAAGTGCTTCCAAAACAAGAGGCACCTTTTGCCTCGCCGCGCTGACACCCTCCATGACCGCATCTTCAGCCTCTCCATGCATCCTCTTGCATGAGATGTTGTAGATGTTACTTGCTACTTTGTGATGTTGTAGATGTTACTTTTTCACCTCCAGTACCAGCTGATCGTGAGTCAACTCTTCATGCTTTTGCCTCAGTTCACATATCTGCTTCTTCTTAAGATCGGTAAGACGCACACGGCTTTTTTTGAGTGATCGCATGTTTGCAGTTGTATTGGCATCCAGAGTTTGACAATGGCTTGCACTACGTTCATGAGGAATACGCACAACACAACTGATTGCAATGCACAACGCACAAACAGACGCCCACTTGAGTAGTGGACATGTGCAGTTAGAGAAGTGAACGTAAAAATAGTCACATAAGGCTACCAAACACACCTACATTTCGTCTGAGTAATGGCAAGCTGTATTCGCATATAGGAACATGTATGTATGCTTTTGGCATGCACGTCGTAGCCGTGCACTTGTAACTAGCACACAACAGAAGCATCAGTGACTTACTTAGCGTCCTAAGCCAGGTTTACTTGACCAGGACCACAAAGCACAAAGCTCGCAAGCATTGACCGCACACAATGTGACCATTGCACCTGTATCAGTCGCCTCTGCGCCGCCCTCCTGCTTCTCTTAATCCTGCACCGCCGCCGCCGCCGCCTGCAGGCGGCCTGTCTGTTGCAGCAGGCAAACAGTCGGCGGACATCCTTGCTGACGCTGACAGTCTGCCGATTGTCAGCCTCACTGTCCGCCGACTGTCGGCCTAAGCAGCGTCGCAGGAGTGCAGACCACCAATTCTAGTGGTCGCCGCCCTCGCTGTAAGAGCAATGGGCACTTATGACTGCTCTTATACCAAGTGCTCTTATTCAGAGGGAGATTTGCCCCATGTACGTCCGGTTTGCAAAGATGTACTCTTATCACAAGGGATATGCCCAATCGAGGGCTCTTATATCAAGGGCAGACTGTAGCAGCATTATCTGGTTCTGCGATATCTGCGAGATACTATCGATACTCTCAATGTTGAGATACTCAGTATCGAACTAAGAGAGAGGCACACACAGTCAAAGGGCACGTGCGTGCCTGACAGGCGAGGCCCAGGCGGCGGAGGCTTACTGACGGCCCGGTGGAGGAGGAGGAGCAGAAGGAGGGGGAAGAGAGATAGAGAGAGAGAGTGGGGCTGAGTGCGGAAGGGCTTGTATAGCAGTCACAAGTGTGAGTCTTTGCATGAGTAGTGTTGTGGCGTGCTGCAGCTGGAGAGCAGAGAGGCAGTGCTGAGTCGTGCTGGTGCAGTGGTTGGGGAAAGGTATTTGCTGTAGTGAGGCTTAGGTGACTGTGTCCATAGGGTATAGGTTGCACTCACACACACGGACGCACGCACAAACGAGAGAGGGCGAGAGCACAACGCCCGAAAGGATGGCGTACATGGGCAGCACTAACATGCCGGTAAGTCACCCAGTCAAGGGCAGTCAATTCACCACCACCAGCACTACACATACTCACCCCTATCACTCACACACACACTCCCTCCCCCCTCCCCCCTCAGCCCCAGGTGGTGATGCTCTCCCCAACCGCAATAGTCCCCACCTCCTACCCCGTCCGTCAGGGTCAGTGGCAGTCGAAAGTGACCGACTGCTGCGGGGAACCGGGCGGGTGCAGCCTCGGCTGCATGGCGTGCTGCTGCTCGTCGTGCCTGTTCGGGGAGAACGTGCAGGTGTGTGGGGGTGGGTGGGAGAGTGACGTTGTTTGTTGTGTGTTTCACAAGATGATTGGAGGGGACTTCTTCTGCGGGGGGTCGTACGCCGCCGCCTGCCTTGCCCACTTCTGCCTAGGTATATGCGACGATACAACCATACCTGCATATGCTGATACACAATGCCACACTCGCACACACACATACACATCAACGCGCACACTGCACCACAGTGGCACATTCGCACACACTTACGAAAATACACGTAACCTTTACAAAGCCCATAAACAGATCACTGCAGCTCTGATGCATCGCATTCATCGCGTATCTGTCAGGCGCGGCGTTCACAACGGCGGCGGTGCTCGCGTTCGGCATCCCGCTGCCACCGCCATTCTCCTTCCTCGTGCAGATGTGCGCACGCAGACGCATTCGACACAAGTACAGCCTGCCAGTAAGTAGACAGTTGAACTAGCATGTGATGTTCACTTTAAGATCAGAGAGTGCACACACATCACCAACCTTAGGAGGAGCCTTGCTGCGACTGCCTGGTGTCTTTGGCCTGCAGCTGCTGCTCCCTCGTCCAAGAGGCCAAGGAGCTACGCATACGCAACCAGTACTACGTCTCTCACGTAAGCAAAGCAAAGCCATGCCTTCACCCCAGATCACACAGCAAGTTTCATCCACAAAACACATACACACGCATGCACGCATGCACGAACAGGCGTGTGGTGCAGCCCTTTGTCAGCCCATTGCGCTCAACTGTGCATCATTTGTTTGTTTGTTCACTCGCTGTTTCCTGTTGATGTACCCATTACTCATACTTCACACAATGTTCCACAGGTTGAGCCCGTGATGATGGTCGCCCCCGGCCCCCAATTCATGTCTCCCAATACCATGGTCATGCCTCCCCCTCTCCCTCCCCCTTACGCCCAAGGCTACCCCATCATCAACCAACCCATGCCGATGCCGATGTACTCGCAGCCGTACCCGCCAATGAAGGCGGACCCGTACACCGACCCGTACGCGCCTGGCGGTGGGGCGTCGTCGAGTGGGAACGGGGCGTACGTGACGAGCCCGACGACGGTGATGATGCCGCCGCCTGGGTACCCGGTGACGAGGGGAGGGGCGGAGTAGGGAAGGGGGGAGAGAGTGTGGGTGGGTGGACCTAGTGTATCATGAGGTGGTGTGTTAAGTGTAAGTGGGAGAGGCGTTGTAGCATAGTTGTGAGCAAAGAGTGCGATTGGCTGTTGGGGGAAGACTATGTGCTGTTTTTCGAGTGCGATTGGTGAAAATAAGCACGCGTCATTGACGTGTTTGATTAGTTCTGGAGCCTCTAAGGTTCCTAGTTAGAGATAGATTAGAAACGCAGAAGGTGGTTGTTGCAACTGGTGAATCAAAGCGCATTTTGGAGACACGCAGACACCACTTTCATGACGGTCTTGTTCACTGCTCATTCGCTCGCACGACAACTGCGTCTCCAACAGCATGAGCTGTGAGCGAGAGCGCGTCTTTCTCGAACAACTGCGCACCACTGTGCATGCTCAGAGATGCACTGCATTATGATCACCATAAACACCTGCTGCATTAGATTACTCCATTGTTTTACAGAAGCTTGTGGCCAGCAACAAACCCGACTCGACAGCACATCGGATCTGTACAAGATTAGGAAACCAGCGCACCAACTTTTTCTGACCTGAAGTCAGAAGGGACTTGACATGGTTTACACAGGGGCAATCATCCCTACAATCCCGCGTGTACAGTGCAGCTGCAAGCTGTGCTTCACGACCGCGTCACCACATCATTACCACAGTATCCCAACACAACAAGTCCTGATGAACAGCAATCCCAAACTGCATCATCCCCACCATCCATCCACACACAATCACAGTCTCGTGCACGATATATCAAAATCATCCGGCGCCCCCCTCGTCAGCCACCCCGCCAGCGCGCGTTTGGCGTCGACGGGCGACGCGGCCGCGAGCTCGTACATGCAGCAGAGGTTGAGGACGAGGGTCTCGGAGAGATGGGTGGAAGGGGAGGTCGCCAGGGACTCCTCCAGGACCTGGATGGCGCCGCGGGCGTTCTTGGAGTGCATCAGACACACGGCCTGAGGGGAGCGAGAAGATACACTTGGTTAGCAGCATGGTATTACACGCCCACACAAATGCAAAGGTCAACACACGCACACGCGCGCACGCGCTTATGCGCACACATACGCATACGTGCACGCACGTGCACGGGCACGCACGCGCACGGACTTGCACAATCACAAAGCGCGTGCAAGGTACTGAGAGGTATTGTCAATTGACTCGTGAAGTGAGACCACGTCACGCACACCCAACACCAGATCACACGCTCACTCGCCGGGCCTCTCACCCATCACTTAACACCTATACAACCCAACCCCCGCGCACAGCATCTGAAACATTCTCCTTGCCTTGTTTGTGACGGCGAGGGCGTTGGCGGGCCGCTGGTGCTGCATCACGGCGTCGAACTGCGTCACGGCCGCCGCGTAGTTCTTCGCCGCGAAATGGAGCAAACCGCGGTTGAGCGCCAGCTGCGCCTGCACGCTCGCATCACTGCAAGAGATTCGAATACACGATCAATCACTCGTCAACAATACTCACCCGTGTGCATGTGTGTGCACGCACGCACATGCCTGCATGTGTGCTGCGTGCGTGCGTGCTGGTGCACGCATGTGTGTGCATGCGCGTGTGTGTGCACGCATGTGTATGTACAGGCATGCGCGTGCGTGCATGCGTGCGTACAACACACATTCCTACTCACTTTCTGCCCGCTGCGGCGCGTTCGGCCCATGCGAACGCCTCTTTGGCTCGGTCGGCGTCCCCCATCTGTAGCTGCACGGCGCCGAGTTTGGAGACCAGGAACGGGTCGACCGGAGCGGCGGCGGAGCTGCTGCCGTTGGCACGGCCGCGCTTGCGCTTAATGAGCCAAACTAACCACTGCAGCGCCACCGCGTACTGCAGGCAGAGAAAAGCGAAAATATGAGCATATATGAACTTGTACTTGCACAGGCACACGCATGTGCACGCCTGCACACACACACAAGTATGCATGCACGCTTACTCACACACACGCACATGCACGCAGGCATGTGAGAGCGCGGGTGCATAGATCGCACCAAGGGCAAGACTACAGCTCCTTCCTACCTGTTTCTGTGAGAGGTGGTGGTTGAGAATGGAGTAAACCACAATCTCCTGCCGAGCGCGCCATCGCCCAAGCAGCACTTGACTACTGCTTGCTGATTAGAGAAGAGTGCGGCGTCACATTGTGTAGACCATGCTTTGTCAACACACATACGCGGTTGCACGCACGCGCGAACGAACAAAAACACCAACTCACTTGCGATGTCCGGCTGCCAGAACACGGCATCATTCGCATCGTCACCGGACGCAAAGGACGATGTCGTCGTTTGCTCCCCAACTTGAGCCTGCGAGCAAGTGTTAGCAGGCCACACATCTATTGACTCGCTCTTTTACTAAACACAACAACAGAGTGCATACAGAATCAAAGCCAACTATACCTGGTAGCTGTCGACATTGCGCACGCACGAGTCGAGCAGAGCGTAAAGCCGATCGAGCGTGTTGGCGAAGGGCGACCCGGCATCCACGACACCGTCACCAACACCAACACCAACACCAACACCAACACTCTGCTGCTGCTTTCCGCCACCGCCCGCCATCCTGTGTGGCAGTTCCGCCGCCAGCCATCGCAACGCGAACGGTACGAGCGAACCCGTCCTCCCCGGATAGAGCTACATGATGAGAAATATGTGACAACATCCGCACATGACTGTTGTTGTTGTCCTACAACGCGCAACACAACGGCAATCCTACGCAGGCATGCACGCATGGACGCGCACGCTTGCACACGCACATTCGCACGCACCCACGCATGCGCACAGACATGAAAACATACATTCGTGCGCCTTTCGGGCACATACACTCCGACTCAAATAGACACACCCCGCACGCACGAACACGTACACGCTCGCGCGTTTCTGTATGTGGGTCACGCACGCACGCACGCACCCACGCACCCACTCCCACACCTGTGGGTGCGTCTCCGCCCTGTACTGCGTCCCGTCCAGGTCCCCCATCGCCCGTATCTCCTCAACGGCGGCCCCCAGCATCCGCAGCTTCGCGAGGGCCAGGGCGTTGTAGGCGGAGAAGGAGAGGGAGAGGTGGGGGGGGAGGGGGGAGGAGGCGTGGGAACCGCGCCAGGACTTGACCTGGACATGTTGGGTTGTTGTTGGTGTTGTTGGTGTTGTTGGTGTTGGTGTTGGTGTTGGTGTTGGTGTTGGTGTTACCTTGTCAAGGACTCCTCTCCACGATCCCTGTCGTGCGAGGGTCTGTAGTCCTTCCACCGTCGCGGGCACATCCCCACTCGCCTGACCACCAAACAACCTCTTATCACATCACGACTCTCTCATTGTGCTGGCTTTGAGTGATTACAACAACAAGTCAACAACGACGCACGCCGTGTCACCTGTCGACGCATGACGGGAGGTGGCGCGCGGGCGAAGGAGTCGCCAACATCCGACGATGATGTTGACGGGCTCATTGGCTCAGTCACGCCTGAGAGAGAATCAGAATGTGAGACACGCTTAAGGAATTGCGAAGAGCTGTTACTGTGTTGTCATGAGATTGTCATGCTTGCAATAGCGTATTGCAGTATGTTGTTGCCGATGCTGCCAACTGTTGAATTGAGTGCTGCGTTGTTCATGTGATCAAGGAAGCAGAAGGCTATGCGCAATACTATGTTAGGTCGGATTACAGAGTTAGTGGAAGCCCAGTTTTCTGCGGGGATGTTACTTCCAAGTGCAAACGTGTTTTAACCTGATTGAATGCGGGTGGCATGAGTTATAACCCTTAAGTGTACACCTCTCGCTGCAATGTTCCACTATCCGTTTGCAACACTTCTACACAATACTTGCAGACATACTAGCACTCGACCAGACAGGCCCATAGTTAAATCCAATTGAACAAACAGACAGACAGTCGAGCAACCAGCAAGCTCTCATCCTCACCCGCTCTCGGCCTGCTGACTCCCAGCGGATCATAGAACCCAGCGGCGGCGGTAGCCGTTCCTCCTCCTACCGCTGCTCCAAAGTCCCCGAAACCTCCTGCCCCCGACATCTAGCCTAACGACACTTACCCCTCCCCCAACAACCGCCGCCGCCGCTACTCACAAGCACGAGCACGAGCACCACCACCACGACCACCACGCCTCACTGCATGAGTGTTACTGTTAGCCTGGGCTTGGGTGTTAATAGCAGTAGTTTAGCGCTAGATGCGCGTTGCAAGGCCAAGGCGCGACACGCACACTGCTTGCTTGAGCTGACTTGAGCTGACTTGAGCTTGCGTGCACCGCTGGACACATACGCGATGCACACACAGCTGCCGAACCCGTGACACTCACCTTTGTTACACAATCACCATTGCACGCAGCGGCCTGTCATACGCATTGTTGCTGCACCTTGCGCAGTCACAAGGCAAGATTACCCTTTAACACAGGACAGCGCGAATCACAAATGCTGGCCACGCACTTGGGCATTGTCACGCATGCTCGCACACATTCGCCACACCAGCGGTTACTTGTGGTGTCGCGAGCGGACTATGCCTGAAGCTGAAGAAGAATGTGTGCAAATGCGACACAACACACACGCGCAGTTAAAGCAACAAGGCAATTGATTCAACAATAGCTGGGCTTGCATGTGTAAGACGAGAGTGTGGCTGTGCGAGGGTGTATATGACGATGTGGCTGTGTGAGACAGTGTGCGTGTGAGATTGTGATGGTGCATAGCTAGGTACATAACGGCCTCGCAAAGTACCCGTGTCCCTGCACTGCTCTCTCCATGTATATTTGGAAGCTGACCCCAAGCTTTCCTCAACCCCGTTCACGTTGCATAGCACATAGCTCAGCCTTAATTGTTATTTGTTTACTTCCCGTGACCTCGAGTCTTAGGTGCTGGTCTATTACTCTGTTTTGATCTGGTTGTGGCTCTTAATCTCTATAGCGTGTACACTTGCAATATAAAAAGAAACCTGCTTCTTTATGTTGTTTACAACGAAAATAGTTACTCGCAAGTGATGCACGTGGGTATCGTTGTGAAGCAAAATTCACCAAGTGTTGGATTGTTCACATCAACAGGAAACGTGAGCTGGGTTTGCACCGTCGTCAGGCACATTGATACTATACTGATGTACTGTTGTCGCAATAGTGAAACAAGTTAGTACAAGGAGAGCCATTGTTTAAAACAATTTGTAATCGCGCTTGGTTGTAAAGTTGGAGGCGCGAAGCTACCACCAATAGGATTATGACTGAACGCCTCCAACTTTGATTCCATGCTATAAGCAGCAATGTTTATCCACCCGGATGTTACCCGATTATGGATAGGGTCGCTTCTTATGACCCCCAGAGCATATGTAAAAAGTTTTCCCAAGTTTATGGAATGTCTACCTTGGGTACGTGAAACCAATTTCAAATGTTCGGGAGGTTACAGCCTTTGCGAACAACTTACATATGGAACGGGGTATTGTAAGTGACATTGAACACTTGCAAAGCTCAAGGCCACGCACCACACAAACCGCAAGCGCTTAACACTCCTTGCAATGTTTAATGCGTTTGGTGTACACTACACAATGACAGATTGCCACACGATCGCGTGCAAGTCAAGCAAAGAGGCATGACATGTGTATGGTCTCGCCACGTTTGCTCTGCAACATGTGTTAAGCGACACGCTGGCTTTGTGATACCCAACCGCTAATTGCAGTTCCTTTCATCCACTCGCAATGTGTTTATCCAGGTGGCGTGTGCATCTCCCACCTTGCTGGTGCATTGCTTTGCTCTCTACACATCAGCTCCTGCATGCCATCACAGTGGGTGCTCACGACAACATTGCGAGAACACAAGTAACACCAAACAACAACCCGTACCTACCCCAGATATTCAAATTGCACGCGCCCGTTGCAAGCTTGCATCCATCTGGACTCCAAGCTACGCAGTGCACCCATGAGGTCATATTGTGCTTCAGCACACTGAGCTGCTGCCCAGAGCGCGCGTCCCACACCCTTGCCACCCCACCATAGGACGCCGTCGCTACCCACCAGCCGTTCGAGCTCCACGACACCCAATCAACCTTATTCCCGTGGCTCATTTCACCTATGCGCTGGCCGCTTTCTGCGTCCCATACTAACGCAGTGCCGTCTTGTGAAGCAGTAGCCACCCTGCGCCCGTCAGGACTCCACGCGACACTCTCAACGCAGAAAATATGACCGTTCAATTGGACAAGGAGCTGCCCATCCTGCGCGCTCCACACTGCTGCTGTCTTGTTATGGGAGCCTTTTGACAGATATGAGCCGGTTGACAGACTTTGACCGTCCGGGCTCCAAGCAACGCAACTAAAGTCAGATTTACACCACTCCAGTTGTAGCATCCCATATGCATATTGTCGACCCAACGTCAGGAGACACGGTTGCTAACTTGCTCCCGTCTGGACTCCACGCCACACATGAGCGTTTAGAGGCAATGCGCAGCACACTCTTTCTTGACGCCACTTCCCAGATTTGAATCTCATGGGAATGGCAGTCGGGAAGTAATACTGTGCCAATGGCAAGCCTGCTCCCATCTGGACTGTACACAACGGACTCCACGCGGTGCTCATCGCATCTGAACACGTGCATGCGCTCGCCCGTGGCTGCATTCCAGAGCGTGGCTGTGACATCCCTATATGCTGCAGTGGCCAGCGTTTGTCCGTCAGGGCTCCAAGCCACTGCTGTTGTGGAGCCTTCCGAAAGCAACGAGCACCGCCACGAGCCCATCTTCATCAGGCAGCAGGCCACTGCAGCACGGCATTCAGCGGGATGCACCGACTCAACGAAGCTCTGCAAAGGCTGCCGCACGGATTCTGGTGCCAAAGCCAGGACCTCCAAGCCTTCGGGATCAAGTGCAATGGCTTTGAGGCTTGCGGCAGCCACCGCCACAGCAGAGGGCGACCCATGGCTCAGTGAACGCACCAACTGAGCAATATGCGCTTCGGGACCCTCCAGATCTGGCAGTGGAATCCAGTCGAACATGCCGTGCACTCTGCGTGCTGCTGCATCGCAGTATGTCAAGCGGTCACCAAGCTCCGCAGCGCTCGCTTGTGATCTCAGCAGCTCTTCAAGACAGCCTCTTCCCTTGGCATCTGAAGAAGCATCAAGGCCGCGCTTGCCACTGTGGAACTCTGTCAAAGGCCACCACACAGGCACAATGAGCAACACGGACTGTACGTGCTGTAGATCAGTCACACATGCAGACGCGGAGTGCACGCGAGCAAACGCTCATATTCCCGCGCACAAACAACCACGCATGCCTACACGCGCACATGCACCCACGCATCCAACGCCGTGTCCAATAGGGTGTGCATTGTCGTAGGCGAGCATTGTTAAGCTCCAAGCACGAGCAGATGTGTGCCTGTCTCTCAGCGCACAAGAATATGGATGCCTTACCCGTGAGGTGCCTTCCAAGCGCGGAGAGCCAGGTGAGAACGGCCCAATGGTCTTGCACATTTCCAAAGGCATCTGCCACTAACAGCTGCTGAATGGCCAATACCTCGCTCTTGATGATGTCAATGGCTCGTTCAATCTTGTCCTTGCACTCCTTTGCCGTACCGCACAGCTCCAGGGTTGCCGCCTGCATGACCGTCACGGTGACCCGCACCAAGACAAAGGGTAACCTGTCCGGATACGGTAGTGTGCTAGCGTGTTGAAGTGCAGGTGCAGCCACCTTCTGGCTCTCCATCAGCATAGCACCTGCCATACTTTGACGTAGCGCCTCGCTGGCTTGCAGGAACTCCACAAACTGATGGCAGACCGCAGTACATGAATGCTGGAACTGCCACATCTTGTCGTCAGCTGCCGTGTCCTGCGCAGAGCGCTGTAGCTCCTCTAAGCGGTTGTTTGCATCCTTGCACACTTCCTCCTCCGATGGCTGTTGACTGAGGAACGTCTGCAGCGAAACAACTCCTTGCACAAAGTCCGCCTGCACCGCTCGGAGGCGCTCATCAAGCAGCTGATACTTCATCTTGGCAGTGTCTCCTCGCTTGTGTGCAGCATGCGCCTTCAACGCCAAGTCGCCCAACCCAAGCACCATGCCGGCAACGCACACCGCCACACCCACATTGCCACTGCATGTCGCTACATCACCGGCAACCGCCTGTGACACGCAGGCCACCACTGCCGACACAATGCCCCTTGTCGCATCAGCTGTACCGCCCATGATCAGCATGTGCGGTAAGCTTGGGAAGTCAGCATCAGCCTGCAGATCAAGCAAATAGTGAGCGGGCGATGCATAAGTGTACTATGCTGAGCACGTAGGCCATGCAACAACAACGTGGAAATTGTAGACAGGCAAGGAGATGGCATGCGCGATACGTGCACAGAAATGCACCACGCAATGCTGTCAGTAGCGTGCATGTGTGCGTACGTGTAGGTGCGTATGTGCAGGGAAGATAGAATGTTGGTGTTGCTGTTGTCTGCAGCCGCTCAATGTAATTACTTCTGCTCACATCCACACACAGCAACTACACTCAGTTGCTGTGTGCGCGAGCATGCCTTCTCCACGTCTCTTCATGCATAACTACGACAACAATAACAGCTGCAATAACAGCAGCAGCAACACCAGTAGCGATACAACAACAACGACAGCATAGCAAAGCAGGCACACAAGGAGCGCCTGTAAGCACGCAATAACATGCAAGCCAAGCATTCTGCCAAGATACAATAAGCATTGTGCACACAGTGGGCGTGCATTGAGGGTTCATGTGGCCGTTGTCTGCACTGCTGTCGTCTTTGCATCCAATGTTGCCTACCATAACACCACATTGCACCATTGGTGCAGTGCATGCATGTTTGACATCGGGCTGTGTGCTTCTACCTCATACTTCACACCGCGCTCTGTCGTATGTACTCGGAAAAAGCAAAAAGCAATAAGAATGGTAAAAGTTGAAACATACCGTGTGGAGCACGCACATCAAACTCATCAGCTGCCAGCGAGGCTATGAGCATTTGGTTAATTGCTTCACATCACCCATCCGACATGGACTACTGCTACCTGTCAAATGACAAGAGGCGTATATCTGCAGAAGCCTACGTTGATTGATTGCCTGCTTTGTCGATGCCCCCNTGGAGAAGGCATGCTCGCGCACACAGCAACTGAGTGTAGTTGCTGTGTGTGGATGTGAGCAGAAGTAATTACATTGAGCGGCTGCAGACAACAGCAACACCAACATTCTATCTTCCCTGCACATACGCACCTACACGTACGCACACATGCACGCTACTGACAGCATTGCGTGGTGCATTTCTGTGCACGTATCGCGCATGCCATCTCCTTGCCTGTCTACAATTTCCACGTTGTTGTTGCATGGCCTACGTGCTCAGCATAGTACACTTATGCATCGCCCGCCCCTACTTCCCCGCCCTCCGCCTCCCTGCCTGCTGTTGGTGCACATACAGTGAATAACCAATCCAAGCTGACGTACTGAGGATGAGCTGTGCCACCCTCTCTCCCCCCCACCCCCACCCCACCACAGCCTCCCCGCCGCCGCTGCCACCGCCAAAACCCTGGCCGCTGATCCCCCCCGCACCTACTACATTGTGCAGGTGGCGTGCAGGAGTCACCCCACCCCACGTGCTGCACGCAAGCGAACGTCGAACGAAAGAAACGGAAGTCCGCTGAACGTTACGCATCTGCATACCGCAGCTTGTCGCTCGTTATTGAATAACAACTCACCACGCACGCACCCTGACTGTGATGTTGGTAAGGCGAGGGGAGGGCAGGCGGTGGTGGTGTGTGGCGGTGAGCAGGAGGCGTGGTGCAAGGTGAATCAGGACTCACTGCTGTTAGCTACTTCTCCTTGTGAGTGAGTGGGGGCGAGATGGCATTCCGCATGCCATCTTGCCTGCAGCCATCGCCTGTCGTAAGTGAAGGCACTGCCTTTTAGCAGCGCATGCTCAAGTTATGGCTTTCTTCAGCATACGTTGCTCTTGTACTCGATAAGCAAGAGGCTGTTATAAGCATGCATTTCAACGCCATGCATGACATGCAATACACGTCACGCACCTCAATGCCGCATGCACGACCACCGGGCTCACTATGTACTACTCTACCTCTACTCCTACTGCCCCCCTTGTTAGTCATGCATGCATTCATGACCAACAGTCATGGTAGTCACCTGCACAGCTGCTGTGTGCGCAAGAGGGCTTGCATGCAGCAGCGTGCTATCTGCACTTGGCATGCGTTGAGCATGCGTTGCTCCTGTGCGCAAGAGCGCTTTGGTGCGCTAGCTTGCTGTCTGCACTGATGCTTTGGGCCATGGTTGAAGTCGCCGCCTTAGCGAGACAGCTCAGCAGGCGGTTGTAAATTGTGTAAGGCGCTGACTGCTGGTTGGTTGACCTCTTCCTTGTTGTTGTTGTTGTGTGCTTGTGCGTTATTTGGCTCATATCGTGATGCCGCCTTGATGTCATTGCTTGCGTTATGTGGCTCAAACTGCCTTATGGTGGCGCATTCAGTAGGCTCTTTGAAACGAAGGTGGCCAAGCGTAGAGGCGTGTATGGCGTGCGCAGCAGGTACTCTCTGCTGCCCCATTCTGGCTTGCTCTTCATCACCTGTACGCATTCACAAATTCTCACACATTGCAGCCACGCAACAAATGCGGCATGCGCTGCGTATTCGTCCTTTCACAGGTAGCCACTTGTAAAAAGGTGACAGCAGGCAACGACAGGCTTTTTGTGAGGTCAGCGCTGATGTAGCTTGTTCCACAGCCTTGTTTTGCTCTCGCAACTGCTACTATGCTCCTCTGCTGTTTTGCGTAACGTTGTCTTGACCTCAAATCTTGTGTGCAGTGGCCTTAGTAGTGTTGGTCATCACGGCTCTGGTCTAGATATTGTCTGTTTCGCCCCTCATGCAGGGAGTTCAACAACGCAATCACCATGTCAGTTGCGTTCCAAAAGACCGAGCAGGAGGACGTTCCACATGCAATATGCTCAACACGACTTGGCTGTACACTTATACTCCAGCTGAACAAGACATGGATGGTGCCCAACATATGTAGCATATAAGCATGGCATTGCTCACTCGCACATGGACAATTGAAGCGTTAACACTCTAGGCCGTGGTCTATTCACCCAGGTCTTCTGCTTTATACAAATATGCGTACAAGAGTTCATTAGCGCGTCTCGCCCGTTAGCACACCGACATTGCTTGCATCGCATATATGATACACTAATGCACACCCAAATGCGCAATCCGCTTCCACATCAGCTGCATTGCTGCAGGTGCGCTCCATTGTTGCCGGTCTGTAAGAGTGTGAACCAAGCGATGTATTTGCCCAGCTGGCGATAGCCCACATAGCTAACGCATGCAATGTTGATTGCGCAGAGACACATCCTAAGCTTCCATCCCTTGTGGAATTGGACTTCTCCTACCCAACCTACCAAACTTTTCCTCCAACTGCACCAGTCTCCGCGCAAACCAAAAACCACACTCAACACCATGTGCTCATTCGCACGTGCACAATTGCTTCCATCACAGCACCAAAGTGATACCATCAATGCAATGTGCGCCAAATGCTCCTATCTCCGTCTCCCCCGCACAGCCGCGTCCAAGAAATCTGACAGCCGCACGGCCCTTGCGATGCGGCTGTCCCCGTCCGCGGTCGTTAAGAACCGCAGCGCGGAACGCTCCTCGCGACCTTCGCGGTCGACATGGCGGTAGAAGCAGCTAGTACCGAACGGACAAGCACCTGAGAGAGAGAGAGAGAGAGAGAGAGAGAGAGAGAGAGAGAGAGAGAGAGAGAGAGAGAGAGAGAGAGAGAGAGAGAGAGAG
Source organism: Chlorokybus atmophyticus (assembly GCA_009103225.1). Taxonomy (NCBI): domain Eukaryota; kingdom Viridiplantae; phylum Streptophyta; class Chlorokybophyceae; order Chlorokybales; family Chlorokybaceae; genus Chlorokybus; species Chlorokybus atmophyticus. The sequence goes on from RHPI01000797.1 coordinate 486,891, forward strand.
AGAGAGAGAGAGAGAGAGAGAGAGAGAGAGAGAGAGAGAGAGAGAGAGAGAGAGAGAGAGAGAGAGAGAGAGAGAGAGAGAGAGAGAGAGAGAGAGAGAGAGAGAGAGAGAGAGAGAGAGAGAGAGAGAGAGAGAGAGAGAGAGAGAGAGAGAGAGAGAGAGAGAGAGAGAGAGAGAGAGAGAGAGAGAGCTTGTAAGCCTGTTGATTGTGGTGTGATGTCAACAAAGTGAGGTCAGCATATGTGTGTGTGCGCATGTGATGATTTCACGCTCGGGTGTGGATGGCGATAGAGAGTGCCAGTGATGGATAACAAATATGAACAGGGAAAATGTGTTTCGCTGTCTTGCCTTCGCCAAAGTTGAAGTGCCTGCAGTCGATGGCCTTGAGCCGGCTCTTGTAGCCTTCAATCAGGCGCGCTTTCTCCTCGGGGAGTTGCACCCACACCGTGCTCGGGGTCACGAAATGGGATGGCTGGCGGCAGACCGGACAAGCCCTGACAACCTGTACAAGAGTCCTCAATACAACATTATCGCCTGCAGGCGTGCATGCCATATGCACATGTGCGCAAGCACGCTGTGGGTGTGGGTGTGGGGGCAGGTGTGCTCATGTGCTCCTGTTGATGTGTCTGCATGCATGCACCCGTGCAGGCGTGCGTGCGTGGGTGCATGCTAGGTGCACACACAAGCGTGGGTGCATTTAACATATAACGCCAAGTGTTGTCCACGTCCATACCGTGTCCATGTCCATGCCGTCGACATGCGGCCCAGCTCGCCAGTCCCGTATGCACGCGAGACAGAAGGCGTGTTCGCACCCTTCCAGGACGCCAAACTTGCGGTCGGCCGGGTTGGCCTTCGACAGCACCTTCTCCAGACACACCGCGCACTCCACGTCCTCGCTGCGCCGGAACGCCACCGCGCGCTCCTGCTGCCGCTGTGGGAGAACATTGATGTCTCATCAGCGTGTGAAACACAAATGCACAGTTACAATTGATACAGGCCAAGTACAACATGTGATATGCAGGAACAGTACCTGACACTCGGCAAGGTGTTCTTCGCGTTCTGCTTGTCTGTGTGGATGCAAACAAAGCTTGTGACAGTGAGGACACTCCTGAGTAGCACATGGGTACATGTTAGCTGATATTCTGTGTTTTTAGCACACTGCATGACATGCATGCACACGCGCACGCGCGCAGTCCTCACATCTCCGTGGATAGCCGGGCATGCCTCACCGCGCGTGCACAAGCCCGCTGCCGCCAGCGGACAGATCGGCAGCTCCGCGGGATCCAACCGCGGCGGCGCCGTACTTGCATCTGGCAACACTGGGGCTATTGGAAGAATCGACACGAGGAAACTGGCAAACATTAACATGAAAACGATGACCAACAAGCTCGCACCTGTGCTGGCTCGTATGCGCGCCACCCTCTCCGCACGCTCCCAGCCATCGTACTGCCCAGAATACTCCCAATCATCTACATCTGCAACACACACAGTTTTACAGGTCCAGCGTGCATACACCCTATGCTCATCATGCCCACAATTCTCTCTACCAGTCTGCGAGGGAGGCGCATGCGGCTTCGCCCACGCCGACTTTGACTCTTCAGCCACGGGCGTCTCACCCTCAGGCGTGTCGCGTCGGTCACTCTCGCTCGCACACACACTTTCACTCTCACTTGAGCTGGCCAGGTTCAGCGCCCGCAGGCACTCTGCCACCTGCTGCTGGTGATCGTACTGTGCTTCGCTGGTAGTGCTTGTGACAGCGGTTTCCCTGTGTGGAGGTGGAGATGGAGGTGAAAAGGGTGTGGGTTTGGGACGCGAGTGGTCGTAGCGGCACGAACTGCCGAAGCTGCAGCGGCCTTGGAGGTAGTATCTGCACACCTGCGGGATGGTATGGAGTATTGAGTTGGTGCAAAGGCTGACACACTGTGCAAGTTGTGGAAGACGTTGGATGGTGTTCAAAGTCTTCAACTCTTCAACTTGGCTAAGTTGAACCAGTGTCGAGCACGACACTACCAGCAGTTGCTCACAACACAACCATACAACGTTGAAAATGTGCAATGCGCGCAGATGCATGCATGCACATATGTGAATCAGTGCATACAGGCCTGTACATGGAATACACTGAATGTGCACGTACCAATGACAAAAGGACAAATAATTGAAGAAGAAAAAACGCCTGCCTGCACATGCGTGCCTACTACACACACGTGCGTGTACATGCAATATACAAACCACATGTGCACAAAACAAATCAAAAGCTCAACTGCCTGGATTCCAATACCACTGACTGAACACTGATTGAACACTCCAAAACCCAACATGCATGCACAACATGCAAAAGACAGGGCGAAGTGCCCCCCTCCCGCTTACAGCTGCACTACTCCACACGTTGTTGTTGACCTGTTCATGCTGACCGCTTGACAAACTTCAATCTGTACCAACATTGCACTCACCGTTTCAGGCTGTCCTGCGCGTAGATCGTGCGAGAAGCGGCAGTCGGCGTTGCGGCACGCACCGTGCAGAAAATAGCGGCACAGAACCCTGTTGAGAAGACAACAGCACAAAGTTTTCTCTGTTGAGACTCTCTTCTTCCAGTTTAGAATAACGAGCGACACAAAAACAGTATGAGGTTGCAAGCATGCAGGTGGTCATAAGAGCTGATGGTATGAGGGCAGTGAGGGATGGGGAGGCGACCATGCAGCTCTCTCTACCTTGTACTTGTCGTAAAGCTTGCCAGCATAGCAGGACAATTCAATGAAAGATCAGCACAAGCACCACAGCGTACCTTTCGGTCATGTTGGTCGGACCCCTCCGACTCCAACCACAACACCAGCGCCCGCCCCCGCCACCCCCGCCGCCGTTCCCGCCGCCGCCGCCGGCACGCAACCCTAATTACGTCACTGATAAGTTACGCTCCAGCTATACCGTGACCAAGTTCTGAATTGCAGCACTTTGCACTGAAGACAGCGTGGAACACTTTTACGCTCCGTTGGAGAGGCCCACTTTTGATTCGTTCAAACCTGTGCGGTTATGCCCTTGCGAGCTGCCAGCTGGCAGTTCAGCAGCAGCACCAGCAAGCATGGCGCATTCCACGGCGGCGATGGCGTCACTGTCATCGTCCTTGACGGTGTCGTCGTTGCTACGTGCAGGCTTGTCTGCTCCTCCCCCGAGACGCGGCGTTAAGGCGGCCAGAGGCGGGTTGCTTGCGAGAGTCAGTCAGGCAGGCGGCAGAGCGGCCGTGTTGTCCAGGCGGCGAAGGACGTGCCGGTGCGGCGGTGATGACTTCTACGTGGACGACGACGGGGTGGGTGACTGTTTGCAATGTTTTTGTGCCTTGTGTTGGTGAAGTGCGAGTCGTGTGTGTTGCATTGTTCACAATGTTGGTGTTGTTAGTCAAGCCAGCATGTTTGTTGAAGCGCTGGTCTGTGCGACACTGCGTGACGGACGATTTGGCACTGCTGCTGTTTGGGTTTAGTTGGGGATCGTGCATGCGAGTTGCTGTGTCCTTATGTCTGCGCAACAATAAATCCCAGGGGCTGAATATATTGCTGTTTTGCATTGTGCCTGTGCGCAGACTGGCCTGGTGGATGCGCCCGTTTCAGCTGGAGACGGCTTCTCCTTTGCTGGAGGTGAGGGGCTGTGCGAGTGTTTGTTACATGAAAGCCTGTGTGCTCGCATACATGCATGTATGCTGCGCACACGCATGCACACACGCACGCACGGATGCATGCACGCACGCACGCACCGGCGGTGGGTAGGACTAGAACGTGAAGGCAACGTACTTACACAAATGTACAATCTACAATTGTTGCTGGATGCAATTTACGTGGTTGTCGTGATGTGGAGAAGACTGTAGATAGACCAACCCACGTGCACATGCATGGGCATGTAGTGCATGCAGCCGTGCTTCAATGCGATGTTGTACACGCATTGCAGTGACCTGTTGCTTTGCGCAGGCAAGTACTCGGATCAAACTGGACCGTTTGCAGAATGGGCTGCCAAAGGCAGACAGGTGAGAGATGTAAATGGCCAAAGCAACCTGTAACTGTTCTGTTAACAAGCTGTTTGACACCATTACAGCATACTGCCATCGCATGCATGCACGCATGCACATGTGCAAAACCGCCAACGTGCATGCATTCACGCATTCATGCTCTCAGTCATGCATATATGCAAAATGCTGTTGACCAAACTTTGCCACACATGGCGCGAGCAACACGCAGCACCTTGAAGCTTTGCTTGTTGGCAGGTAAAGACCAGCTATGGGAAAGCACAAAGCGCCTCCAAGGTACGGGTGTACTAGACTGTCATGTTGTTTGGCGTGGGCCTCACGGTGATCATGACATGCTGGTGTTATTTCTGACTGCACCCATACTCAGGGCGGGCCCAAAGACCCCATCTTTGGTCTGGCGATGGGCTCAGCGAGTGCGGATGCAAGCGGGGAGAAACTGACGTAGGTAACGGAAAGAACAACTCTTGCAGTGATGTTGGGACATGGGTTGGCATGCTGTACAATGTGGCATGAACTCATCCAATACAGTTGTAACGTCACAGGTGGTTCTGCGTTGAAGAAGGTTCGGCCTCGAGTCCGCCCGTGTTGTTCCTGCATGGCATCCCCTCACAGGCATGTTGGCACCCTAACCATGCTTGCTTGCCATATATGCGGCTTACATTACCATCTGTAGGCTTACTCGTATCGGGAAGTGTTCCCAGTGCTATCAAACACCTTCCGCTGCATTGCTGTGGACTGGCCGGGTAAGCGACTTACTCATCTGATGAGCTCTCAAACGCTCGGCAGCCGTCCATACGCCTGTTGTTGTGTTGTAGAGTAAGACAACTCTCAACTTATACGTTGCATGCTGCCAACAAGCTTGACTTGTGTTCACTGCAGGCTTTGGCTTCTCTGATAAGCCTCAACCCGGGGAAGGCTTCAACTACACACTGGAAGGTGCAGTCCATGTTGTTTGTGCGCGTGTATGCTGGCATGGCCCTGCATGCAAGCATCAACAAAAGACTATCATGTTTTGTGCCATCTGTTTGCAGAGTTCACGAGTGCCTTGAGCGCGCTAGTTGATGAACTCCAGCTATCAAAGTTTGCACTGGTTGTCCAGGTGCGCGTGCATGTGTTTTCATGCCTGTATGCATGCGGTGCTTGAAGTCAGAGCACTGTGTACTCTGTGGTAACACCGCGCCGCACCTGAAGCCTTGCAGATGCTGTGGTGATATGGCACAGTTGTCCACACCCGCGTTGCTGTCATGCCGCGAATCCAAGTAGATCACGAGCAGCCATTGTGTCTGTGACATACATCTTACTGGTTTATGACTATGCAGGGTTATCTGGCGCCAGCCGGTATAGCTTATGCCACAGCCAATCCGCAGCAAGTGTCATCACTGGCCATCCTCAACGCACCCGTAAGTGACATACAAGAAATTGTTGCCGACTGTATGCATTATGTAACCATGTATGCTCTCAACGCATAGACATGGATGCATGTTATCTGAGCAGTTGACGCAAGCGCACGCAAAGCAGCTTCCGGGCCCGCTTGCGGCCTTTGCCAGGCCATTCATGTTCGGAGACATACTTGCACAGGTGTGTATTGCTGATTTATCCGCTTTGCAGCTTGCAGAGATGACTCTGAGTGTGTGATGCACAGCACTGGTTGAATATCCCCCAACCCATGCCTTGCAACACGCAGGATCCCATCCGCGCAAGCGACGGTATACTCAACGCATGTGGCCCGTATGTCATTGATGAACAGGTACACAAACAAGACATCACTCCCATGCACATGTTACAAACAATTCTTCAGTAAATCTTCACACCATACTCCAGACCGCGATGGTGTACAGGCGGCCATACCTGAGCAGCGGCATGGCCGGCTTCGCACTGGCGGCCACGCTACGCTCGCTGAAGGGACAAATGCCGGATGCTTGTGGCAAAGTGAGACAGCAGTTGAGCGGTGGCGGAGGCTGGGACAAGCCTACACTCGTCGCATGGGGAATGAAGGTATACTTATCGTCGCTGTTGCGTGTTGTGAGAAGTACATACTGACTGCCTGATATAGGACAAGTGGTTGTCGTTTGATGGAGTGGAGGAGTTTGCCAAGAGTGCGAACGCTGAGCTAGTGCGTTTGGAGAAGGTATGTTGAAGGCTAGCATTGTAATACACGCAGACTTCATGCACAATGTACCAATGTAAACAAAGTTTTTACGTTTGGGTAGTTGGCGTTGTTTGGCTGTTTTGCCCTTGCTTGATTACCGATGTGTGCGTGCGGCACAGGTTGGCCACCATGCCCAGGAGGACTACGGCGAGCTCGTGGGGAAGACGCTGCTCAAGTTTCTAAAGTAGAGTGGCCTGTGATATGAAGTGTACTTCACAGGTGGCCACGTATCACTGACATATGGCCCTGCTGAAGCCTAGTAGTGCTTCACCCTTCATTTACTGGTGGTTGAGTCTTGCACCTCTCCATCTGGGCAGCGCGTGCACAGTAGCTTGAGGTTATGCACAGTTCAGTGCACACCCTCACAGAACTGACCTGTAAGCTAGACGCCATTACATTTTGCCCCGTGTTATAGACGGGGTTTGAATGCAAGCATATACCGTAGTAGTGGCACCTTGGTCAATAGTTCCGTTGAGCGTGTTATGCTGATGTTCAGAGAGCATTACAGCCATTGACCGCCTGCTTGCGAAACAGTCACTGTTGAGACTGGTCACAAGTGCGCAAGACAGAGTGGCCATTTCAATGCATGTGTTGTGTTGCCACTACCAGGATGATCACCACATGCGTAGTTGTGTACGAGGTGCTATATCACATGGGTACATAATTGCCAAGAACATCAGCCAAACCGGCGTGTCTTCCACATACACCCCCTCTAGCTGCCAGTCACACGTTGCACACGGCATTAAAGCGACACTAAAGGCATGTTTCAGCTCAGATAAGAGGTGTTGACATCATCGCTATCAGCTTAAGAAGCAGCCCACCCTATACCCAGTCCATCGAGTACTGTGCGTGCATGCGCACAGCATAGATGAAGTGAACACTTGCAATGGCCGCAACGATCTTTATCAACAATGGTTCACCAGCGCGAATTCAGTAGTCAATATTGGCTGTGCGCACGCGACACAGCTGCTGGGCGTGACAGGCCGCGTATCCAACAGCCGTGGCCATAAACATGTTGTATGTGTGTTTGTTGAAGACAACAATGGTATAACTTGAGAGACTGCATTCATGCAAAGCTGCCCCGCGAGCGACCTAAAAGCGCAACTGCCCACGCCGGCACCCTCAGTTGCATCGGTCCTTGAAGACCTCAATATCAACCTCGCTGGTGTCCGTTGCCTGCCCAACAGAGAGCAAAGCAAGCATCAGATATGGTGCTGTCTGTGCGTCCATTCATGGCTTGTTTCAAGGAGTAACAATTTGTTTCACCTGCAGTTCTATTTGGATGCCTTCCAGCTGCTGCTTGATGGTCGACTTGGACGAGGCAAATATCATCTTGGAGCGCCGCGGGGCCGTCTCGGGAGTCCAAGAAACAAACACGATCTTGCTCTTCTGCGCCATGTCCTCATTCGTGTAATCACTGACCCGCAATCAGAAGTTAGCCATACGTACCCACACGCACGCGCACACGCACACATGGTGTTGCAAGCGCACAGCAACAACGCTCTGAAACACAACGCTTTTTACTCACTAGTCATAAACGGCGTAGCGGCATTCGTTTTCTGGCAGGCATGCAACAAATGCGTCGTAAGACTGGCTCGGCTCCCCCTTCTTCTCCAAAACAACCTGATCAAACACACACAATCACACCACAACACAACCACGCGAGCAAAGGCACACCAATGCCTCCGTCCCAACATTGCTGTTGTTGTGGTTGCTGTTGTGCTTATTGTGGTTGTTATCCAATTGTTGTTGCTGTTGCTGTTTGCTTCTTGCAGCTGTTGTTTTGTCAGCTGCACTGCGCATGCACTGTACGTACCTTTCCCTCTTTGATGTCGTAGATGAGGAACCTGTACGCCTTTTTGCGCTTGAGTTCCAGGAACGCCGTCACGCACTCGTCCGTGACCGTGACGCCGCTCACAGATCCAGCCTGCAACACAACAACACGCTGTGTCACTCCGGGGGGGAAAAAGGGAGGGGTTCAGTCCTGCTTCCCACTCTTACCTAGCAAGCACACAGTCGTGTGGCTGACGCCCGTACATCAACATCATACTGCAATATGCGTGCATGTGTTGTTGTTGACATCATCAAAGGCTCCCCGGCATTGTGACTGTTGCTGTGAAAGGCATGTGTGCTCGCTCAACATGTTGGTGCGTCTTGTATATGGGTGTGTCCGGGTTGTTATGTGCGACCAAGTTAGTCATTAGCATGAAGATGATGTAATGATGATGCCTCTGATAAGTCGATTGCATGCAATGCGTTGCATTGCACCCAGTCAACAGACTTGCATGGCACACCACACTGCCAAAAGGCCACAGATATCGGACCCGACAATTGCAAGTGTTCGAGTAAGTCATTGGACTGTTGATGATGATCACGGACCGATGGCAATAGAGACACAACCCCCAAAATTTCCAGTCATTGCGTACTCATTGGACTGTTGACCATCTGATGGTTGCCAATGCCGCACACTGTACATATCCCAGCGGCAAGCAACTTGCAGAGGAGTTGCCCTTACCATGAGCACGTGCGCTCAATGCGATCCGTGTTACGCACAGCAGCAGTGAGTGGGCTTGTCTGCTGGTCAGCTCCCAGTCTGTGTACTGGTCTACTTTTCCGGGCCTCCCTCTCCCTGTTACTCCTCACAAACGGAAGCACGCTGCTAGCGCGGTCTCCAATACCTGCCGTCCCGCAACCACTCCTCTTCCTCCTCCTGCCTCCGCCGCCGCCCGCTGAAACACCCGCCAAACACAATGCGGCCGTTGAAATCCACTCTCCATGTGATTCACTTGAGAGTGTTGTTGTTCAGAGTGAGTCATTTCACAGGCTCTGAACTTCAGCGAGTTCACAGGCTTCAAGTGAGAACTTGATGAGCCGAGTGTGTAGCCTGCTCGTGTGCTGCAGTACCGTGTCTCTGCGTGGCGGCGGCGGCGGCATCGGCGGTGGCGGTGCAAGCTAAGTCAAGGTGGGCGTAGCAGCAGCAGCAGACGCAGCAGACGCAGAGGCAGAAGTAGTAGTAGAAGCGGCAGAAGCGGCAGAAGGGCACGTTTACTGCGTGTACGCAGAGTGGTGTGTGTTTTTCCATCCATTGTCCTGGGGTTTTAATGTCGGCGGCTCAGCAGCAGCAGGCGCCTTCAGGTGAGGCACACCCTCACAGTGCTCGACTGACTACTGCAACTGTGCTGCGGCATGCACCAGCTGTGCATGCATAGGGGTTTTGCTTTCTTGTGGTTCGTCAGCACTTGATGGGTGGGGTAAGATGACAGCATAAGTGAATGTTCAATACGTTGTGGTCAGATGACGTGAGCCTGTTGGTGCTGATTGTGGAGGCCAATCCGTTCTTCTGGGCTCGCCAGAAGAACGAACAGAATGCTGCTGCCGCTGCGGACAATCCGCCCCTTACAGCCGCAAGCTTCCTGCGGCAGGTTTGTCCATATGCGTTGCCTTGCTTTCATTGGGGTATGAGGTTCGCGTTTACGTGTTTGTGTGTCGTGTTGGATCTGGAGAAGCTTTTGTGCATGCATGTGGTTTTGCAATCGTGAGTTGATGAACCCGCTCACAAGCATGCTCGCATGCGCACGCGCACACACTGCAACAATTGTATGCGCACACGCATGTGCATGCAACTGGAATCTGACAGCTTGACAGTGATGGTTCTCCGACATGAGTATCATGGGAAACTCTGTGTGATTCCGCAGGTGATTGTGTTCATCAACGCCTACCTGCTTCTGCATTTTCAGAACCGGCTCGTCGTGCTCGCGACGCACCACAACGGCTGGTGAGCGTGCATGGCACTCTGTCTTGCTACTCGAGCAGCATGCTGTGGTTTTAGGGTACAGCGGCAGTTGTGCTTGCGATGTTGAGCCCAACTGCGCATGTGCTAGAGTACTGTTGAGAGAGTGTGTGGATGTGTGTGCGGACGGATGCACACGCACATACACACGCTGCTGGCACGTACACATGTGCGTTTGTGTACGCGTGCGTGCATGCGTGTGCTCAGCGTTATTTGTCAGCAGCGTTGGAAAAAAAAATGCTTGCGCAGCGATGTGTTGTATGAGTCGCACAAAGCCTCCAGTTCGGACACGTCCGCTCCACCAAGCGCATCAGGCTCCAAAGCCAGCGCTGCGGCTAGCATCCTGCGCCAGTTGAAGCTACTGGCACAGGTACACCTGTTTGTTGTGTTCCCGCTAAGGGAAGTAATATGCACACACCACTTCACTTGACACACCCTTGCTTGGGATAGCGTGGTTTTCCATCACTCGCTGTGTCGAATGACCTGGCAAAGCCTCCTGAAGACGGCGGGAACGCGTCTTTAGTGTCAGGTGTGCTGTTGTTGGAACGTAGGTTGCAGGCCTTGTGGTGTGGTGTTCTCGGGGAGTTGTGGTTGGTGTTTGTGTGTTGTTGTTGCCTTGTTACGCAGAGAAACAAGCCATTCATTTTGTCAAATCTCTGCTCTCTGCTTGCAGGCGCATTGTCGCTGGCTCTCTGCTACATACACAAAGCATCTCTAGGGCCTCCACCACACGCCCATGCTCGCATACTCGTCCTGCAGGTACTCACTCCCCCCCCCCCCCCCCCCCCCCCCCCCCCCCCCCCCCCCCCCCCCCCCCCCCCCCCCCCCCCCCCCCCCCCCCCCCCCCCCCCCCCCCCCCCCCCCCCCCCCCCCCCCCCCCCCCCCCCCCCCCCCCCCCCCCCCCCCCCCCCCCCCCCNCCCACCACCACCACCACCACCGCAACAACAACAACAGCAGCAACAACAACTCCCCCTTTTCAGGGTTCCCCCGACCACCCTCCGCAATACATCGCCGTGATGAACTCAATCTTCAGCGCTCAGCGTAGCGGCGTCCCCGTCGACGCGTGCGTGCTGGGCGCGTCCGACTCACCGTTCCTGCAGCAGGCTGCGCACATCACGGGAGGGGTGTACGCGCGACCGAGACGACCCGCCGCGCTGCTGCAGTATTTGATGACGATATTTGGAGCGGATGCGTTCTCGAGGCAGTTCCTCCAGGTGAGATTGGAGTGGTTGGTGTGGTGGTGTTGAGTGTCGTTGTTGTCTTCTGTACGTAACACGTGGGCATATATGAACGCACATGCAGGCATACACACACGCACACGCATGTACGCGCGCACGCGCACATGCAAGTGTTGGCACGTACACACACACAGTCACGCTTCTGCACGCGCACACTCGCCTATAGTAATGATTATCTTCTTCTTTGTGCAGCTACCGAAGCCCACTGGCGTAGATTTCTGCGCGTCCTGTTTCTGCCACAAGCGGCCCATCGACTTGGGCTACGTGTGCTCCGTGTGCTTGTCCATCTTCTGCCAGCCGTCCAAAGAGTGCTCCACGTGCGGCACAGTGTTCTCTACAGCGAGGCGAAAGCGCGGCCAGACCGGCTTCTGAGCGTTTCTTTCTTTTGCTCCGTTTCTCTCTCTTCTCGGCTGGTTGCTTTCGGTGCTCTCAGTTGGTTGCACTTGGAGTCTGGTAGCATCATGGCATGGTTTGGTTTGGATTGTATGCTTGAGTTGATATATGCCTTCTCCGGTACGAATACTATCTAAGACGCACGCCATTGTTCATGAACAAGTTGGTGGATAGTTGCCGAAACTGGCATGTACTTCTGCACATGAAGTGCGGTGCTTTTCTTGCAGCTTTGCATGATTTGGAGAATACAGCGCTGCTTCTGCAGGTGGGGTTGCCGCACTGCTGGTGCCACCAATCCTTGCATGGATTGTATTGTTAAGCTAAAGAGGCTAGGGGTAGCTCACGGTCATACATTATGTACAATTGTTGGTCCCCATGCCTTTGCTTGTGCGCTCTGTGTCTACGCTTTGCATGGTCACACTGCATACGGTTTGCATGTTAATAACTTATCCTACTGACCGCATTGTAGTGGTAGATTCGGCTGCTCCTTGCTACTGGTCTATCTTGCTACTGCTTGTGGCCTTGGGCAAGTACTCGTGTCCCTCAAACAACATAAGGATTATTGCGTTTGGCAGTCTGATGCGTGGCATACAATAAAATGAGACTCCCGACAATGTCTTTGTTTACATATACGGGTTGGGTATTAACACTAGAGTATTGCGCTTATTGCTTCCGCGAATTGAAATTAACATGGCCGATAACAACAAGGCAAACACATCATTCATTTGCAACCAATTGCTCATAGTTCCTTATGTAGGAACTCCTTATGTGTCAACACTAATATGTTTACATCTAGCCTAGGCTACCCGCCAAAACCGACCCACCGCAACTCGCATGAGCAGAACCCGCAAACTGATTGCTACGTACACCGCAGGATCGCCCTTTGTACAAAAGAGGTGAGGTACCTCTCATCAAGCTGCCCACCAGTCCAGGTCTGCGGTAGTGTCTGCCGGTAGCGGAGACACATCCACCGTTTGCGTTGCCTCCTGCGGCATCACCAACTGCTGCTTTGGAGATACTGTGATCTGCATGGCAGCATCGACCAATCAGCACACGCGGGAGTGCAACGTCAAAAACAGTTGGAACGCAGCAAGGTTCAGGTACGTGCCTGCTCGGGTGCCAGCTCGGCAGGTGCAGACATAGCGAGCAAGTCATCCAAACCGGGAGTGGATGGTGTCACAGGCACCTTGGGCATGTCCGCTTCAGAGCCCTGAAAGCATGAAAGTTAGCTGCAGCTATAACGAGTGTCAACAAGGTGTTCGCAGAACCATATGCTTACCAGCATGGTCGACTCTTCCATGACCCTACTGTTCGCCAATGCCATGGCTGTCTGAGCCCATCTGTTGCTCCCAAAAGTACTCAATGCTGGCATCTTCACCACGCGAGGGGATGCTTCTGATGCCATACACTGCCGCGACGTTGGGGCCATACTTGTGGACGGGGCCACGTCATGTGACAAGCGAGTTGGCAATGCCCTTGGTGGCCCAGCTGTTGAAAAAGAAGACGATCTTTGCTGCAATTCACAAGAACTGTTAATGTTTTGGCCAAGAACAGGGAGAACGGGGAGATGTTCGTGTCGGTAATTAGCTTTGCAGACGTTTCTTTCTTGAAATTAGAACCGTCTGCAAAGCTAATTACCACACAACAGACAAAGTCTGCCAATTGGTGCCATGTCGCGAGGGGGTTAGGGCTTACATTTGACATTGAGGGAGTTGGAGTGGGTGTTGGTGGCATGGCTTGTACTGACAACACTGATGGTTGTCCTTGCGCAGCTGCAGATGTTGTGGCTGTTCCCGGCGCGGTGGAATCAGCCTGTCTCGCAATGTCGGCTTTGGCTGCATCTTTAACTAACCCAAGTCTTCGGGTTTGCGACAGTAGATTCCTCTGTTGACGTGCTAGAGTCAGAGCCGTTTGCAAACTGCAGCTAGGAGAGAGCACTGGACTTGAGGCGCCGTGGATGCCAGCTGTGGCTGGTTCCATGGCGACCAAACCTACCTGCTCCTCCCACACCTCCGGTGTGGCGAGGTTGATAACCAAGTTGCGCATGAGCAGCAGAACCGTTTCTCTGTCAATGGGCTCCATCGCCTTCAATCTCTCATTGTGCTTCTTGACGGCAGGATCAAATAAACCACCAAGAAACGAGTATACACCAGCAAAGTCTGGCGCATTGCATTTTCCTTCCCCTCGCAACAGCGATGTCATCTTTGAAGGCCCTGCCTGCGTGTTGTTGGTCCATGGTCTCCCAGACTTGGAGTGCGCAAAATCACCTGTCAGCAAGAACACATATGGTGAGAACTAACTTGCTGTGCACTAAGCCATTCAACAATCTCCCTTCAGTTGCAAAGGACTGTCTAATTACCATCACTGGCCAACACTGGGTACAAAATGACTCACCACTACTGCGCGACTTCTCGTCCACAGAAAAGTTGCTCCTCTCCGGAGCATCACTGAAACCTTGACTGGCAGAGACTCCACCTGAGGATGCATGGGGTGAGTAAGCCATACAGGGGAACGAGGACAGTGAAAAATCAAGCTAGCCAGCCAGCTGGTGAGCTGACCGACAGTTCAATGCACTAACCTGACGCTTTGGAAGTCGGTGCCTTCTGTGGATATGGCTGTGACGACTTGCGCTTGGGCCGAGGTGGGGGCACATGCTCGCCTGTGCCGTTCTTCTGCACTTTCAGAAAGTACTTCTGTGCGTGGCTTCGTATCTGCAAAACATGCATTAGCGCACGGGCCAATCAGATTTGTCTAGCCCTGACTGAACGCAGCTCCATTTACTCAAATGCACTGACACCAACATACACTGCCACACCACGACCACTACTATTGCTAAGGTTTCTGCATCCAGCATGGCTGACACTGACGCAGATTGCCATACCACTACAGCTTACTGCAAACACAGCGTGTGTTCCTGCTCAGTGTGTAGTGAGCAAAAAATAAGCCAAAATTGCGCAGCACATCACAATGGGCTGCTGACCAACGCAGCTACCTGTAACTGGCAAACCCGCGAACACAACCTGACCTGACATATTCCTGCTTACATGGTGAGCAAACAATAACTTCACTTCGCAGCATTGTCAACTGCTGCCCTACGCTGCCTGTAAATGCAGAATCCGCCTATCCTGACTAGCAAGCAACATGCCCAGTATTGCGACACCCAGCGCCGCTCCCTACTACAAGCATTTGCAACCAGCGGTTGCTCGTCTAGGCAAGAACCACTAGATGGCAAAATTTGCGAAACCGCCCACGCGCTATGCTGCAATTGAAGCTGCAAGCATAGAGCTGACTGAGAGAAGCAGCTAATGCAGCAACACACCTGCCATAAGCATACCAGTACCTGAATGATAGTCTTCGTGCCAACAAACGCCTCGATCTTTTTCCAGTCACGGTCATAGAGGCGCAATGCCTCCAGAAATTTGTGGTGTTCCTGCTCGGTCCAGCTCTCCCGCTGCTTCGTAATTGTGTACGGCTTCCTCACCTTCATGTCCTCCCGCTGCTTGCTGCTGATGCCCATAACGCCTTCAAAAGCCACCGCAGCCGCCCCAACGCAGCTCATGGCCATGGAGGGCGCCAGCGACAGACACCACCCGCCGCCTCAAGGCCGCCGGCGCTGCAGGGCGCCAGCGACAGACACCACCCACGCAATACCAAGCAGCCGCAGCTTCACCACCACCGCCTCGCCAACCACCATCCGCCGCACCACAGCCAAGCCACAACCTATTCCCACGACGCGTTCCACCAGCTCCTCGCGCCGCCGCCTTCAATCCCGTCGCCGCCCCCACCAACGCCGCCACCGCCCACGCCCACGCCGTCAGCTACACCACAGCTGAACCCTAGCATGAGCACATGTGGGCAGGAAGCAGTTACATTGTAGTTCAGGTCTACTTCAATTGGGGTTTGGTAGGTACCATACGGGGCTGCTACGCACAATTGCGTGGGTTGATCGTGGCATGGGACCTTTTTCTCGTCGGTTGGGGTGTTGTAACGTGCTGTTGGGCTGTTATGGCTGTTATGGCTGTCCTGTCAACCGCTGTATTGATCGCCGGTTACTCCCGTCAACGCACGAGGGCCCCGCTTTTGATTCGGGGTTGTCCACTGGATTGGGGCCTCGAGGACAGAAGGCGACCGTGGCGGCGCGCCGCGTATTTTGCGGATCTCCGGCGCTCTCGGCACACCGAGCTTGATGACTGCGGTCAGCCACCAGTTAGACTAGAAGCTTTATCAACCGCGAAGTCACAGGCTGGCGCGCCAGCTTGGGCAGGCAATCATGTGTACGGCGCGTCAGAAGGCGAAGCCTCGACCGCGAAACGGGGAGCCGGCTCGGTCAGGGCGTCGCGGGGGATTGCGTCAACTCGGCAAGCTAACTGACTTCCTGATTCTCGAGGCCCCGAAAGCTTTGGAATAGACTTTGCACTTTGTTTGGGGCCGAATGTCTTCGAAAGTATCTCTCTGTGTGTCAGGCAGCGACATGGCCACTGCAGAAGGCTGCTCCGCGTCATTTGCGCCCGTCTGTGTTGAGCATTGATGGCACGTGGAAAGATACAACCACGAGGGGGGGAGCGGCATGGGATGAGCTGAAACGAGGGGCTGCGCCGATCGGACGGCTGCGACAACGTCCGTGGCTTTGCATGTACAGCAAAGTAACGACTTGCCAGGTTGAAGGGTTCATGGGGTCAGGTTAGCCAGACGTGGCCCATTACAACAGCTTTTGGCCAGAAGGGATGGGGCGTTGACATGACCTGCATAACTTGCACAAGCTCTTCTGATTCGTGAGATCCGGCCAAGTGGAGCGATTGTTGGAAGGATACAATGTTAACACTATGCCCTCTACATTTGAAATCAGATGAGCCCGTAATTTCAACCTTCTTGATCGCGCATTTGCAAGCGCCATGGCATTTACATGGTTGCCAACTTCGCTCTGCAGCATTTTATATCACCAATCACATGCTTAGCATGCTTAGCATCCCCTCTGTCACGATTTGGATACATCGTGACAAACCTCACTCATGGTAGCGTCTGTTGCTACCATAGCCTAGTGGTCGGAGCCCACTTGTTACAATGGTAGCGGAGTTTAACATCTCATATTCAATTCTCGTAGGGGACTGAGGCAGATCCAACTAAAAAAACTATCTGGGGCGGCTTGCCTTAGTCTGAGCGCTGGTTCGCAAACTGCGCGCCGAGCCGCTTTGACCTATGGCCGCGTGAGCGGTTGCGTCGCAATGGCAGGATGCGCGGTGAGGATGGCCGGATCAAAAAAGGCCGCGGGCGAACCGGTCGTAATACGGCCGTGACCACGGCGACATGGGCGAGTAAGTGCTTTATTGGATAATGAGAAACCCGTGGGTTAAATTGGGGAGGAATGTCACGATTTGGGATAATTGTGACAGATCTTACCCATGGTAGCGTCTTCTACTACCATAGCCTAGTAGTCAGAGCCTGATTGTAAGGGTCCCAACGGGATTATACAGCTAATGAAGCCATATTGGGTTGGGAGGTTATTGACCTAGTGTTAATGCCCTAGTGTAGAGTTACAATAAATAACACTGATATCGGCATGAGACTCAAGCCGATATCAGCCGCATGGCGGCGCTGCTAACGCAGCGACCGCCATAGCCAGCTGATCTTTTGCTCTGGCAGCTGCCATGGCAATGGCGGCGGTGGTGGCGTCGGCGTGGCTAGTAGTGGTGGTGGGTTAGGGGATTAAAGGGAGAACGGGCACTCCCCCCTTACATTGGTATTGGAGCCCAGTTGTTACACCCTCCCTTCTATACAATCTTAGACACATCTTATATAAGAGTGTTCTGATACTGCACGCTTTTGTGTCACGCACCTTTGTTCTTGATGTATTCATATTTATGTCTGATATGTTGACATTTGAATCGTGAGCATTTAGCTATTGCCAAGCAGCGCAACGCCACGTTACATGCAATGCGCTTGCATGGATTGTTATGAGACGTTTTATTTGGTTATCACTGAGTATGCAAGCTTTTGCTGTATACACAAGGATCAGTGCACCGTCGTCAGAGCCCTACTCATACTTATGCATTATTGAACGAAACTGATGTTCATGGTGGATAGCCTTTGCTGACCTTTGCTGAGTTTTTCACTGTAAACAGCTTGCTGCTATGCTAGGGGTCACGTTAGTAGCGGGATTGCTATTATTGCACAAATATTAGTAATGCTACAACCATTCGTGTTCAGCATTCGAATGAATCCGCGCAAGGTTTGGCACGGATTAACCCTGGTTTGTGAGCCGCGGATTTCCGCACCATGATTTATTACTCATGCGATCGATTACCGACCTGCGTCGCACCTTGCTCCGCGACTTGCACAATGTGTTGGCCAAGCAAAAGGTGTTGGCCAAGTAACCGAAAACCTTAATGGCACCGCGATTCCGCCCAGCAAACCAACCTTGCATGCGTTATCATGCAAAGCATGCAATGCTTGACATAAGCAACTTGTGTTGCGCAGCAAAAGGTGCGGCTTAACAGCGGATAAGTAACTGGTGATCTAACAGCGGCCGATACCGCGGTTCAGCCTGATCGCAACTCTGCAAGCGTGCGACCGGGTTTAAACCCGGTTGTATTGAACATTTATATTAATGAGGGCAACCTGAAGTTGCACTCAAATAATGTTCCTATCCGACATATACGCGTCAATGCATGTTTGTGACGCAGATGGTAAGGCGAGCGGTCGCAAAGCTTCGTTCGCGGGTTCGATCCGCCCGAGAGCAAAAGTTTTTGCTGTGCGTGCGCAATAGATTGCCCCAATAGCCGGGAGGCATGATTTGCGTGATTGTCGAGTTAAGAAGGGGCCGTGCGATCAAACTAATCGCATGGTCTGTGAAAGCCAATCCGACGGTTCCAATGCCACTTTGAGGAGGTACTATGGCCGGACCAATGGTGATTAAGTACTGATGCACATGTGATCAGCGCCAAGCAAGCTGTAGGCTAGGCGCCATTGTCGGCGGCGGCGGAGTAGGCGCTGTCATCGTGAACACTGTAAATGTCGTCCACCTTCCCAGCTTGCCGCCACCACTATTGCCGCCGCCGCCGCCCCATGAGAGTGCGCCCAACAGCAGAAGCTGAGTTCACTCGGCACAAGCTCCTCTGGATGGTGATCTCTCAGTCAGCACCCTATGTCGACCAGCCGAACAACCAAACACTGACGCGCGGTCTGTGCGGCTAATAGGCCGCACACAAACGTACATCAATATCGTAGGTGCTACTCCGAAGTACTGATTGAAAAAATTGTCATCCTAAGAACATTTTCAATTAATGGCCTGAATACCCGCTCAACTTTTGCTTGGGGATCGTCACTGGGCCTCCAAGCTGTTAACGTTTCTGGGGCGGGGGCTTCATTGAGTATTTAACACACGTTATCATTTAACCTGATGCAAATTATCAGCCACCAGCGGTGCCAATCGAGGAACCGCGAACCATGATTGGCTTTCGCGGTTCCACATCAATTTGAAGCCTGCTTCGCGAGCTTCCACCAGCCACTATTGCCCCTTGAGGCGGACGTCACATGCACCATACATGGTTGTATGAGTATTTTCGAGGTGTGTTGTTATTAAAAAAAAGCTTGTTTACTGCATACGTTGCATCACTACTTTACCATAAATTTGTAATAGTAAAAAGTCCATGTGCTGTCACACCTAACAGGAAAGGCACAATCGCTCTTAGCTGTCACAGCAGTGCTATGCTTACAGCATGACTGTATGGGAGTTCAACCACTTGGGTGTGTGTAGTACTTAAGTGGTTTGCTCATATAGTCAGTCCTTGTCCTGATGAGCCTTGGGCATGATTAATTGTACAAGGCATGGATATGTAGCTTGCACAGAGTTGATTAGTGTACATGCCATCAGCTGGTTGTTGATGAGACATGTGAGGATTGATGAGACATGTGTCACCCGTGTATTGAGTGTGATACACTAGTAATGATAAGCATGGTTGAAGTGACATGTGTCACACCATGTTGGCATATGCCACTGGCATATGCTAGTACCTCTTGGGGTCATGTGTGGCCAAGAGACTCTGATGAGCACAGTGTGGGCGAAAAGGCATTGATGGCTTTTCAGTTCATTGTGGCAAGTGGGAAGGCAACAGGGAGGAGTATAATAAGCTAGGCCAGCATGGTGTTCAAATATCAGCCACTGGACTCACATCTGCTCCATATCAGTCCTTATATTGTAATCACTATTACACTTAGGGATTTAGCCATTTTAAGCTAACCAAGCTTGTCCATAATGTGCACACAATAGTGCAACTATGCAAGCCAATTTCTAGCACTCATAATGATTGACACTGGCATGCCGAAGAACTTCGTGAGTGAGTTTTTGTGCAATGTCACATCGCACCAGATAGTCTGAGTATACATGTCAACGCATGCAGTGAGCAAGTTGCTTCACTCGACAACCATGATATACTTGTGCCTAGGATAGTGAGACTGTTGCTGCGCCTACAACGCTGTCATTCTCAACTCCAGTTTTTGGTGTTGAGATTTGGACACTACTCCATGTATGATCATACATGGAGTAGGTGCAAGCACAAGCACACACACTTTACCAGAGCATACACACAAGACTGATCCAAAAAGGCTTTCTCAGGATTGCAACAAAGTCACACCGCGGGCTTTTATACCCGCCGGTTGCAGCACAGCACGCAACACCACCTTCCGCCCTGCCTGCGCTTGTTGCCGCTGCGCTCTCCCTTGTTTTGCCTTGCTCTACAAAAACAACGTTCTCAGTAGAGCATGTTGCACAGGTCTGCTACTTGCCCATGACACTCCTTGCCGGCATGTCCGCCTTCGCCTTGCAAGCACTTAGCTATAAGCGTATGCGTAATCGCCCATGCCGCTTGTCATTGGTTGTATGGCTGTCCCCCTTGATGTGTGTGCTATTGTATGCGCTACTGTGTGTGCTCGTGAGAAGGGTGACAACACTGGCTGAGTCACACGCTAACTGAGCGCGCCCGTGTAGGGCTTGCGCGATGAGGTTGTGTGTGAATGATTGTAATCCATAGTGCCTCATTCATCATGGGGTTGTGTTTGTAACTCTGTGTCGCGCGTGTGTGTATGTCACTTGTATTAAATTTACTGAAAAGCCTATACGCACAAGATGAAGTCGGAGCAAAACAGAAGTACAAGTTTTAGCTTGTTTACAACCCAATCACCACAATCAGACCAAACTGTAACAAGTAGGCTCCGCTCATTAAGCTATGGTAGCAAAAGACGCTACCACAAGTGAGGTCTGTTACAAATTATCCCAAATCGTGACATTCCTCCTCAATTTCACCCACGGGTTCCTCATTATCCAATGAAGCACTTACTAGCCCACGTCGTCGCGGTCACGGCCGTGTCACGACCCGTCCGCCCGCGGCCTATTGGATTCGGCCATATTCACCACGCAACTAGCCATTGCGGCGCGACCGCTCACGCGGCCATAGGTCAAACTGCCTCGGCGCGCAGATTGCGACCCTGCGCAAAGCCTAGGGCAAGCCGCCCCAAATGTTTTTTGCCCTTGGATCTGCCTAAGTCCCCTGCGGGAATTGAACCTGAGACGTCAAGCTCCACGGCAGTGTCAGCATCCATGACTGGGTGGTCACTGTTGTGTCATGCCAAATACCCTCGCATGCCAGTCCTCCTCGAGCATGCCTACATTTAGCCCCAAGCCGGGCTACCAGCATGAAGACCGTCGCCCCCCAGCCTCTTGCTAGCTACTTCGTACTTCATGTAGCATGTAGCTAGGGCTACTCTATAGACTTCGCTGTAGGAACCGCACGTAGCTGATCAGTTAGGACTCTGTTATTAGCTCATGTGCTATATCAAACCTTGGGGGATTTTTATAGTAGCATACGGCTTCGATGGGACCGTTGGCCTCGTGCCAGGCGTGGCACAACACAGTCATGATTTGACATGTATAAGTATGAAGTCATGTCATTAAACTCACCGGTGACACTGTGAGTGAGTATTAAAAGTAAAGACACGAACTACAAGAGCTTGTGAAGCGACTTGAATTGGAAGCACACCGTCCCGATTGCCAAGAACTGCCTTACTGCGTGAGACACAGTGTATGCTCTTGTGCGCTGTGCTTGTCATTGCTGTGAGCTTGACGGTGGTGTGTTGGTTGCATAAGTCAAAACATAGCATCTCGGAGTTGCTTGTTCATTCACCTCACTTAACAGTGTAACACATCATCCACTCATGCAAAGAATTGTGTATACAGCACTACCTATCGTAGTGGCTTGTTTACTCAAGGTGTTACCCTCTTTGCTCAAATGAGTGCGTCGCATTTTGCATCAGATAATGCAGTCTGTATCTGGGAATACATCTCTGTGCATTTGTTATCACTGTCATCACACAGTGCGCACACAAGCACTAGTGTGGTGAGTGGTAGCAGCATCAAGATAGACAGTAGAGCATAAACACTCTACCCTGCATACACGTTCACCTGTGGACTAGCTGTATGAGCAGGACCACCCCATTCTTTTCGATGGACGAGGGTGACCTTAGCAGCTGCAGCCTAACCTTCAATCTTACCTACGAGCGGACCAGCAATGGGAGCAGCGATCGCAGCAGCAGAGGCTTGCATGCTATCTCCGGCTTCACTCCGTTCCGATCTACTCCTCGCCATCAAGCTTCCCCACTATCCTCCGATACCGACGACTACGAGATGGAGTCTTCCAGCTCAAGCACATCCCTGCACTTCTTCGGTCGTGCTGGCACCACCTCGCTGGACACATCCGTTGTTAAGTTCGATTTCAAGATACGACAGCAAGCTCTAAAGAACAAAGACTGGTCAGATGAGATTTTTTTCCACATTGCTGCTCAGTATTTGGACCATAATTACACGATGTCTGGAAGTTTGTCGCTGAACTGCATCGAGTTGATGGCTATGGCGAGCTCGCACCATAACATCTGCGTCACTGCATAGTCCAACATCCGTCGTTCCACCTACCACTCCAGCTGCATTCATTGGCTTGTCCATAGCTGCAGCCATTAAGAGGGCAGAGGAGGAGGAGCCTGAGTTGGTGATCGTCAACCTGACCCCTTACAGAGATTGAGACCAAGACGGTCGCACGACGGGCCCGGATCCTGGACCGTTTTGCTGCTATCCTTGAAAAACAACGTGCTGCAGCCGTTGAGGTGGGCACGCCTCTACCCCTGGCAACACCTGGCTCTCGTGCGGGAGGCAGTGCTTTCACCCTCGAGTCAGATGCACTGCGCGCACCAGCCATCACTGTAGGTGCTGCCATCTCTGAGTCTCCACTCAAGAACATATACACACTGATTAACGTTCAAGGACCATGAATGGTTCGTGACGCAGGACCAAGATTTTCCCCTGCTAAGCGAAATCGGTGGACCATGCATGGTCTGCTTTTTAACGACAGTCGGACCATGCATGGTCCGAATTTAACGTGAATGGTACCATTGTCCCTTGGGATGCACCAGGCATGGTGGCCGGTATGCATGAGATTTGTGGACCATGTATGGTCCGACTTTATCATGCAAAAGCGAACCAAGGTTGGTCCATGCATAAGTGAGTGTGTGTGGACCATATATGGTCCGAATTCTACATGTTAACATGGACCAAGCTTGGTCCATTCTTGTAAGCAAATGCAAATCATAATGGGGTGTTTCAGACCAGATCCGGTCCGATCTGTGGCACAACAAAGATTGCATATCTTGCATGCAACAAGCAGACTAGCAGTCAGAATGTACATATTATATTCACAATCATCCACCACACTTCACAAAGCTCTATCATAGCTGAGTAGCTGACCTACCTAGCCTAGTAAACCTCTGTCTCTAACAAACTGCAAGCTTTCACGCAGAGCCTGCACATGACAAGTGCGCATTAGCGTGTGTGAGAATGCACGTGCGCCTGTGCGCGCGTGCGCACGCTCGTATGTGTGAGTGTGAGTGTATGCAATGTGCATGCGCACAAGCTTACAAGTTACTGACAGTTGTGACAAGCACGCTTGTGCTTGTCACAACTGCCAGTAACTTGTAAGTGCACGCGCACGTGCATGCCGTGAGGAACAGTCGGACTGTTCCTTTTGCAATGCGTGCGTGCGCGTGTGCGTACACAAGTGTGTGTGAGTGTAAGTGTATGCGCGATTTGTATACATGGCACTATATGTGTTCGTTTGTGCATCTGTATCAGTGGCTATGCATACGAGACAGGCCTTGCACGCACCTTGCTGAATGGTGGGACTGACGGTGATTGTTGACAATCGAGGGCTGTCAAATAGCCCTTGATTGTTAAACGGACAGTCCAGGGTCAGCAATCGAGGGTTGTCAGACAGGGCTTTCAAGAGGTCCTGTGTAACACAGAAGCAGCCGGCATCAGAGTTGGGTGGGATGCAATGCAAGCAGCCAACCCTGCTGTGTGTGCGCGCGCACACGTGCACGCACGCGTGTTGACATGCAAGACTGTTGATAAAGGTATGCACTTGCTTGTTGACACATACACATGCATATGATTGTTGCAAGACATGCACCGATTGTACACTTACTCACGTGCAGGGCCTGCGCGCATGTCGGGTGGTAACTTGACAGTCAATCCGACTGTCGAGACTCAACAGTCGAGGCTGTCAACAGGGCTGTCACATAGGTACGAACCCTGTGCATGTATGTGTCAGTATGTGCGACTATTGTTGTGTGCGTGTACGCATGCGTGCACCCTTGATGAAATCTTGATTCATGCAGCACTTGCACGCGCGTGGCACACACATGGTGTGTATCACCTTTGCATTAAGTTATGTGCGCCTGCGCCTGCGTGCATGTCTAGGTGTGTGTGGCCGTGTCAATGTGTGTATGCATGTGCGCACGTGCGCGTGTAAAAAGTGTGCTGAAGTGTTTGCGAGTCTGCTAAAAGAAAGATACGCGCAATTATTGATGTGTGCCCCCCCCCCCCCCCACCCCCCCGAGC
>RHPI01000797.1:511987-542885 GCA_009103225.1 Chlorokybus atmophyticus
CCACTGTGCTGTGGGGGGGCTGTCGACAATGGCTGTAAGAAACTTCACCTGTTGTTGTGGTCGAGCAGAACGGAAGAGAGAACACACCCCTCACCAAAGCGCGTTTGTGCGCCCTCCAAGGGCCCGGCTATCCCCAAAGCACAAAAGTTTGAGCCTGACTTGCATGTATATGCACGTGCATGTGCCCGCATGTGTTGGTGTGCATGACTGCAACGCGCGGGGGGGGAGGGGGGGGGGGTCGACAATGACTGTAAGTAAACTCACTTGGTTGCTTGTTTGGCTATAGTGTCACACGTTAGAATGGGCCGTTGCTTTGCAGCCCAGCATTGGTTAGTGTGCGCGGCCTGTGCACGCGCATGTGTGCACATGCCGCGCAAGTGCATTCACCTCTGTGCACCTGTGCACGGTCTTGAGCATAAGCGTGTATGCTCATGTGTCTTCACTAACATAGACATGATGTGTGAAACACACAGGCGTGCTTGTGCCACACACATGCGTACACTTGCGCGCACACATAACACAAATTAATGCTCACCTGCAACTTGCAGGAATGGCAAGCGGTCCAAGTTGTTGAAGTCTTATTCACAGCTGCTCCGCTTCACATTCGCTCCTGTCGCCACTCGCTGCAGCCTGCAATTGGTGGTTTGAAACCATGTAAGTTAGCAGCACCAAGTAGGAGACTGTGCAGGACAGCCAA
This sequence comes from Chlorokybus atmophyticus, assembly GCA_009103225.1. Taxonomy (NCBI): domain Eukaryota; kingdom Viridiplantae; phylum Streptophyta; class Chlorokybophyceae; order Chlorokybales; family Chlorokybaceae; genus Chlorokybus; species Chlorokybus atmophyticus. The sequence continues at coordinate 512,685 of RHPI01000797.1, forward strand.
GGCATCAAGCTATGCATAGGCAGCATGTGGTGGTGTCTATCAGCTGCTGAAGCCCCAAAACACATATTCGGTTTATCAACATTGTCAACTGTTGTGACAACCATGTGTCAACACTGGTGTACACAGCAACTGCGTATGCTTGCGTGCACATGTGTATGAGTATGCGTGCATGCATGTGTGCTTGACATGTGGGTTTGACTGCCTTAAAACCGATAGTCCTCGACTGTCAGCTAACCCTATATGGTTGGCTCGACTGTCGGCCAACCTTGGAGGGTGTCGGCCAACCTTGGAGGGTATCAGCCAACCGGCTGATAGTCGAGGACTGGTGTATACAACATTTGCATATGCTTGCGTGCACATGTGTATGAGTATGCATGCATGCAAGTGTGCTTGACATGTGTGTCAATTGCCTTGAAACCGACAGTCTTCGACTGTCAGCCAACCTTGGAGGGTTGGCTGACAGTGGAGGACTGTCGGTTGGGGCCAATTGACAGTTGAGGCTTGCAACTGCGGCTGTACGTGCTGCGATGGCTGTAGCTGCTGCGGCTGTTGCTGCGGCTTCACACGGTCACTACTGCTTCTGTAGCACGACAGCAAGGTTGTTTATTGTGCAATAGAAACAGCAGCAGTCGTAAACACAACAGCAAACTCTACAACAACATGCTACATGCAGACGACGGCAGCAGCAGCAACGGGTCAACAAAGAAGTTGAAAACAACGACAGTGTCAGCAAAGCGTACCAATGGTAGCAGCTGCTGCCGCTGTTACATTTTGCCGTTGCAGCAGCACTGCTACGTGCCACAGTGTGCATGCACAACACGACAATTACTGTGTGGCTGTTTGCTGTTGTTGGTTTGCTCGCTTAAAACGACTACGACAGCAAGCTGTTTGGCTCCAGCAATCGCTAGCTTTAGCTACCAACACCCACCGTCCGCCGCCGCCGCCGTCGCCGCCGCCGCTCCAGCGCTAGACGCCACCACAACGACAGTCCTGCAGTGCTTTGGCACTGCCAGCTGTCAAACTCGCAGATGAAATCAACGCTGACGTGTACGGTTAAGGCTGACCTTGAGTCAGCATGCACTCGTTCTATGTACGAACCATGCATGTAACGAATACGGGACCATGCTTGGTTCATACGTTAGGGTATGACACATTTGCACCCGTACAGTGCACATTACGTACGAGCCCATACATGTACCATGTACATGGTTCGTACATTAGGGTTTGAACAGCTGCACCATGTCGAAACGAGGGACCCTGAGAGCGCGCCATGCACGGTCCGTCCAGCTAAGAGCGCGGACCATGCATGATCCGTACGCCTGGTGACGGTCGGACCGGGGGAACGCCTGGTCCGGCAGCGGACCATACATGATCCGGACATTCGCCAAAAATTGGACCAGTATCGTAGCTGGGCCGGCCGCGAACCATGCATGGTGCGTGCTTGCGCGCCAGGTATCGGAGCCTCGAAAGGACCATGGACGGTCCGTCCCCCGGGTACCAGGCACTCGTGGTCCTCGGGGGACGGACCATGTATGGCCCGCGGGGTCCGTGGAAGGACCATGCATGGTTCTTGAACGTCAAGCCGTGTGATACGCTGCACTTCGTCGCACCTTCCCACCTCAGACCACCAGCAAAGTCGAGGAGCTGAGATGGTTTCGACGCAAGCCCAACGACGCCCCTCCACACTGTACTCCACACTGGAAGGGCTGTTGAAGGACACTAACTACAAGATCATCAGTGACGAGAATGCTTCAGAGGTGTATGTCAATGAGTTGGATGCCACCTTGAGCAAGTCGACGCGCCTGACCCTAAACCACAGCAGGTCCCTTGGCTACACGCTCAAAAAAGCATTTGAGACTGCACAAGCCATTTACAAGCGCTTGGTGTATGAGAAGGCAGTGCTGGTAACCAACCGCAACGCCTCTCGGCCTGCAGCCTGCACAACTACTGAGCCTCGTCACCGCGAACGTGGCCGGACTATCCACCAGCACGCGGCAAAGGGAAACGGTCAGCTCATACTGCTTTGTCTGCCCCTGTGCTGTGTCATTGCTGTGGACGGCATGGGCACTATTAAAGGGAGTGCATCGAAGAGTACTCAACCCTGGTGTGCAACTATTGTAAAAAGACTGGTCACTTGGAGTCGATCTGCTGGCTCAAGTTCCCTGAGTTGTGACCTGCTAACAGCTGCAGCAACAACAACTCTGGTGGCTACAACAGCAGCGACATTGGAGGCCACAACGGCAACAACCCTGGTGGCTACGATAGCAACCACACTAAAGGCCATAACAACGACAACAACTACGCCAGCGCTCGCAAGGAAGAACAAGGCTGCACGGGGAAGATTCGTCCTGCTCTGCGCAAGGGACTAAAAAGACGTCCGCGCGCTGCTGCTGTTGCCGCCAAGGCTCCAGCCAACCCACCAGCTGATCACCATATGGCTGCGCTTATGGCACGTATGGCACGCATGGTGGAAGACAAGGAGCAGGAATATCGCGCCAGCTTCTCTGCCCGATGGGCACTGATGGCTCCGAAGCGCGTAAGGGACACAAGCACTCCGTCACACGTTCAACCGTCTCGACGAGTACGAGGGCAAGCCGCATCGTCAGCAGCTACCTCCGAAGCCACCAGTAGTGCTGCATCAGCAGCAACAGCCGCACCCGCTACGACGTCGATCCCGTCAACATTAGCAGTAACTACTCTAATTGCACCAGGAGTTGGGACACCAGTGGGCATCGTAACGCCAACAGTGGTGAGCACGATGGCAATAGCCATTGTTGCCACCGACTCTGAGCAGTAGATCGCACCAGTGCCGCTCCAGCTACAAGAACACCTGTGTCAGCGAGCATTGAGACCACTCTTGCGCTACTAACGGGCACCATCGCAATCACTGCCAGTGCCATCGTTAAGTCTGCTGACACTGCAGCAACGCGCGCAGCTACGTTGCCCGCCCTCGACGCCACTCAGACCGTCCCGCGAGGTTAGCAAGCTGAGCGCGCATGGGAGACCATGATGCGTGGAGCAGATACCACTACCACTGGTAGTGGGATTGCTAATAATCGCTGTATCGCTGTAATTGCTGATAATGGCCTTGCTTTTGGGCAAGGAGGACAGCGCACCACGCGCGTTGAACGCAGTGATTGCATTTTCCCCCTATCAAAATATCACACCCTACCAATGCAGATCCAGCGGCCTCCCATGCGAGATCGCGTCTCTGTAGTGAGAACATTTGTTGTGCGGGAGTTGGCCCTGCAGCTGTTGTAGACTCTGCATAACAACATGCAGACCGCGCCACGCCAGTCCGCATAAGTCCGTCACGGGCCTTTGAGCCCAGTCCGCTGGACATGTATTCAGACCGGCAACTCAACGTGCAGCAACACATCAGCGATGCAGCTAACATGCCTTTGGGTACCGACAACGCACTTAAAACCCTCACTACTCCTCGGCTTCACAAGCGCTACACCGTTTTGGAACAAGCGTTTACCTGACGGCAGGATCAATTTGCAACCATCAATGCGCGAGCGCAAGCCCTTGCCGCTGCTCGTGCTTCCGTTCCCCAACTAACAAGTGCTGGACCATCGTCCAGCACGACACTCTCGCTATCGAAACCGACATTGACCACGCGAGGGCGCTGGCCCAACAGATAAGGGGGTTGACGCCCCGCTGCTACCCGCCTTGATGGAAGATTTGCTTGACGATCAACGTGATCAAGGGAGAGGCTACCTTACACCATAAGGGTGTACACAACGGGATGGAGCAGGCTTAGTTGGAGAACAGCAAGTTCGCATTGCCGTATTGCGACAAGCAACGATGCTACATCGACAAGAAGGCATCGGCCAAAGACAGATGATGAGGATGCGAGAAGGTGGCAATGGAGCGCGAGCGAGACTAGTGACTTGGCTAGTCACCAATCACCCCGCAGTCCCTTTGTTCGCACTTGGCCCCAGATTGTCATGGTTGGACGCCTTCCTTCGCTCGCTGCGGTAAGCCTATGACGAGGTGGCTTTGGCAGCCACTGACACCTTAAACCTTAAAAGGAGCTCAAGAGGTTAAATTGAGGTTGCCAGGAGTGGAAGCAACGCGATAACGCAGACGTATTGCAGCTGCTTATGAGCAGCATGTCCATCAGCCAGAGATCTACCTCATTGTGCGTGCACGAGCAACAACTGTGCTACAAGTGGGGGTGGTCAATGGCATGTCTGATGGGATGCTTACATGGCAGGGATGCTAAGGGTTCCCGCCATTACCCACGACATAAGAGTGCGGCGCCTGCGCGCAATGTATCTTCAGCCCATGCCTTCAAACCACCGCTGGGGTGATGTAGTCAACAATCCAACAGCTACATGGGAAGGTACAGTGGTCAGGGAGGCGGCTCATGCTGTACGCTGGACTTACATGAAAGAACAGGCTGCACGGGATGCGGGCCCATAAACACCCTGTCCTTAGGGTTTCCCCCACAGCAACTGGCCACGCCGCCAGGTATGACCCCGGCCATACAGAGACACAATCTCCCTGCGCCACAGCCAGGGCAGCACTGCCAGCACCCAGGCCGCAGCGAGTATACCAACAGCCAAGACCATGATGGTTCGGGCCAGGCTGCGGACAAGGATTTATTTCAAGACCCAGCCGATCGAGGTTCGCTTGCCGCACTGCGCTCGATACAACTGGAAGAGACTGCATCAGCAGTCACCTCACACAGACGCTACCGACGGTTCAAGCGTATGCGCATCAACGCCAACGCAGCCATGATTGCCAACAAAGGCAAGCATGTTACCATCAACGGTCGAGCACCCAACTTGATGCTGGACTCTGGAGTTTAGCCCGTCATCATCGGACGTTACCTCGCACACGACCTCGGCATCACCAGCGCTAAGCTGATGTCCTGCCCATACCACCGCTAGAAGTGGGTTTCGGCAAATTAGGTTGGATCCGCAACTTTGTAATAAACGAAGCCGGACATTATTTGCGGAATTTGCAAAGTTTATGACGGATCTGTACATTTATTATAGCTGCAGCCGGAATTTTATTGCGACCTGTCACAAATGGCAATCCACCGGTGACGATTGTAAGTGGCGGATCCCCAACAGTGTTAAGGATTCAATGTTTACGTAATCAAGGGTTCAGGCCGTGAGAAAGACTTATATAAGTCGCAATTACAGTTGTGACCAATTTGTTAACGATGCGTCTTTACTCCCGAACGCAATTGAGGACTCGACAATAACATTATTATGCATTTAATGCATTCAATTTGCATGCTAAAGCTGTACACATCATCATTGAAATTTTGACCCGTTTCATCAACGATACGAGACTTGATACTTAACAACTCGCAACGCTAAGATCGATCCTTCCATTGTTACAAACCATAATAATCTTACGACCACATCATTGCCAAATTGCCAGTTCAACCCCGCGGCCTATCGATGGCTTGCCCCGCAGCCTGCTGGTAGCAGGCCGCGGGGCAAGCAAGTAGAAGGCTTGCATGTATAATCATTGGTAAACCGTGGTAGCACATGAGGTAAACATGTAAAGACTTGACCTGAACTCCGCAACCAACCTTGCGCCAGCAGGTGACGCAGGGCGCATAATGCAAACCTTTACCGGTAAATTCGCGCTGTGATTGGACAAAACGGCAAGTCGAACAAAGTCTCCCTCCTCAAGTCACCTTTTAGTGGTAAAATCCACCTTCACCTTTATCTTTTTGATACAAATGGTATATATATGTAAATACCGCGGTGTATACATGGATATACAAGAATATATTTATATGTATGAGTATATATGTATATGAATATAAGTATATATACGTATATGTACATATATATATATATGTATATATACATATACCGGTAGTGCCGTTGTATGCAGCTGTTGGTGCATGCATTGGCACATGAGACAATTTGAAGCAGCTGTTGTAGGTTATATGTTTTACAAACGCGGTGTAGGGTGCCTCGTGTCGTCGTGGTCTAGCTGGTCGGTTGTCAGGTCGTATGATGTTGCTTGCTGATCCAACAGGTGCTGCCACGCGAGTTTAAAACTCGGAGATGCAGACACGAAAACCCGTATGCTGCGGCTCTTTTGGTTTTTCGCCGCGAACTGCGGCCATAACATTTCCTGGTTAGATCACGCATTAAGATTAATCTCCTTAGTACATGATCTAACCAAAAATTAGTTTAGGATGGGACTAGTATTAAGTTCAAGAAAAGACGGATACCGAACTTAATGCACACCAGCTAGTTAACCTTAATGGCAGCTCGATACCAAATAAAGTTGCGGCTGCAGCCGCAAAGAGTGCAAAAATGGGTATGTTGCTTGCATATGGATCCCTAATTAAGTTATAGCTGGATCTCCAATTAATTTGTAGGCAATGTCACAGCCCACTCGACCATAAAAGACTTGGTGCTTTTATGGTCGCTTTGTGGTGATTTAATGTACCTTCCCGTTACATTCCCACCCACTAAAGAACGCTGACGTCCTCGGCAGCTGGCGCTCATCAGCTGGGGAATCTTCCCAGGGGTCTGATTTAGGGTCGGTCACCGGCCCCACTACCCAAGCACCAGCCAATTTTAGGCCCATACCAGTCAACGCGCGCATAGCGCGCCGCTGCCGGCCCCACAGGTCGCGTCGCCGCAATAGGCAGGTCGCGCCCTGCCGCGCCGAATGACTGGTCAGTTCGGCGCGACTGCCATTAGGCAAGTCGCGACCCATCGATGATGGTACTTATAAAGAGACCATTTACGATGTTATTAGATCGAGAAACAACGACCGCGGAATTTGTGTGCAAGGCAGGAATCGAACACGGGTCTCAAGCTCCGATGACCAATGTCACAGCCCACTCGACCATAAAAGACTTGGCACTTTTATTAGGTCGATTTGTGGTCATATAACGTACCTTCCCGTTACAGGCAAGGCCGAACTGTGGGGGGGCCATTTCTACCGGTGTACGTGCGACACAGCAATCGGCAGCTGCGACAGGTGATTGGCATTACCAAGCACGCCCTTTGCATTTGCTTCACAGGTTGGACCCTTCCCACAGCATCGAGATCATACAAAACTGCGCGGTCACCGACGCGGGATCCTTTAACCTGCTGCTGGGACAGGACTTTAACTTTCCTGTTGGCATGGGGCTGGATTGCTGGACAGAGAAGGCATGGTTTTGTCCCCATTGGAAAGAGGAGAATGGAGAGGGATACTTGCTTGTCGAGCTAGTGGCTCGCACTCGCTCTCACCAAAGGTCGGCTGCAACAGCCACCTACAAGTCGGCTGCGACAACCATTGTCAGGTTGGAGACAGAGGCCACCCACAACCTTGTCATGGTTGTGGGTGGCCTCTGCCTGCCAAGGATTCTCCTATCTCATTCAATTAATCCTAGCAGGATGCCACTGAAAAAGTGGCCCACCATCTGAACGCCGTTGGTGCGCACAAGTGGTCGCACATCTACTGACCAGACCATGGCTCACTGCACGGTTCCCCCGCTACAAGGACCAAGCTGTTGTCCAAGAGCAATAGCAGGTGGCCACTGGAGTAGTGGAGTTCCATGTGTTTCGCTGACAACAAGGCTTCATTGTATTGGAACTGTTTGGAGGCATAGGTAGTGGCCTCGCCGCTGTCCTCAACACCGGCGCGACGGTCACCAAGTAACTCTACTGTGACCTTGATCCACACGCACAGATTGCCCTGAGCCACCACTTGCGCCGCCTACACGAGTGCTACCCGCAGCAGCTGCCACTGTCGTCACTGCAAGGCAGTCCGAAGGCACTGCCACATGACATCCCTTTTAAAAATGCGGATTACCTTCTGGCTGTAGGCAACATTGACTTGCAGGGTGGGAGTGTCAAGGACACTCTAGAGCAGGCAGAGGCCAAAGAGTCTCTAATGCTCGCTCGCAACTGTTCTGAGAGCTGATGCGCGTTATTGAACTCTTGCAGAACAACCAGACTTTTAGGCCTCTTGGGTACATCATCGAGAACGTGCACTTCGAGGACGATAAGCGTTATCATGTGGCCAACAGCTTTCAACAGGTGTGCTTCTTGCTGAGGCATCCTCTCAAGATCAAAGCAGCGTGTCATGGATCCCGTACTAATCGCGTCCGCGCTAAGTGGACCAGCCTGGCCACAATGGAGGATCTCTTTGCTGCTAAGCATCTGCATAGCAATCGACCACGCGGTCTCACCATTGATGCTATCTTGGACCCTTGGCGCACAGCACAACCGATCACGTGACACGATCACGAGCACTTATATCAGTGCAATCAGCCTGGTCGACCGCGCCGTGCGCTCCCCGCTCTAGTGTCTTACCCATGTTAATATGCCTTCCGCAACGGAGGCAACGGCACGGTGTTGGATTTTAGCACAGGCCGATTGGAGGAACCCAACGCTCATGAGCGCAAACGCGCCATGAGATTTTGTTTAGCTAGTATCACAGGTTCCATGCTGACCGACAGCCAGCAGTGTCAGTTGTTGGGGTGCGCCATCGACCATCACAGCATGGTGTGGTTGTTGAAGATGTGCTTTGCTCTCCAGGACCGCCATGTGTCCTTTTAGGAGCTCGAACACCTGCCAGGTGTTCGAGCTCCGGCCAGTGGCCGGGGGGTGGGTTGATCACGTTCGAGAGATCAAAGCGGCACGCATTGCCCTCGAGATCGCCCATATGGAGGAGCAGGCAGCAATTACTGTGGAGGACATTCCCGTGATCGCAATGCTACCTCCAGGTCCCATGCCATTGGACCGCTGGCTACAGGCCAGACACGTGAACTACAACTCGAAGCCCTCCTCAACAAGTGGAGGAGCCAGTTTAGCTTGAGCGTGAAGGAGCTGGGCAGCTGTTTTGTCCCCGGTAGAAATGGCCCCCCAACACTTCGGCCTTGCCCACAAATTGGAGATCCAGCTATAACTTAATTAGGGGTCCATATGCAAGCAACATATCCATTTTTGCACTCTTTGTGGCTGCAGCCACAACTATGTTTGGTATCGAGCTGCCATTAAGGTCAACTAGCTGGTGTGCATTAAGTTCGGTATCCGTCTTCTCTTGATAATAGCCACATCTTAAATCAAATTTTGGTTAGATCATGTATTAAAGAGATAAATCTTAATGCATGATTTAACCAAAAATGTTACGGCCGCAATTCGCGGCGAAAAATAAAAGTTCGGTATCCGTATTTTCTTGAACTTGATAATAGCCACATCCTAAACTAAACTAATCTTTGGTTAGATCATGTACTAAGGAGATTAATCTCAATGCGTGATCTAACCAAAAATGTTATGGCCGCAGTTCGCGGCGAAAAACCAAAAGAGCCACAGCATACGGGTTTTCGTGTCTCCATCACCGAAGTTCAAATCTGCGCGGCAGCACCTGTTGGATTAGCAAGCAACATCATACGACTTAACAACCGACCAGCTAGACTATGACGGCACGAGGCACCCTACACCGCGTTAGTAAAACATATAACCTATGTATAACGCTGCTTCAAGTTGTCTCACGTGCCAATACATGCACCAACAGCTGCATACAACGGCACTACCGGTATATGTATATATACATATATATATATATTCATATACATATATAGTCATACATATAAATATATTTTTGTATATCCATGTATACACCGCGGTATTTACATATAGATACCACTTGTATCAAAAAGATAAAGGTGAAGGTGGATTGTACCACTATAAAAGTGATTTGGGGAGGGAGACTTTGCTCCACTTGCCGTTTTGTCCAATCACAGCGCGAATTTACCGGCAAATGTTTGCATTATGCGCCCTGCGTCACCTTCTGGCGCAAGGTTGGTTGCGGAGTTCTTGTCAAGTCTTTACATGTTTACCTCATGTGCTACCACGGTTTACCAATGATTATACATGCAAGTCGCAGCCTTCTACTTGCTTGCCCCGCGGCCTGCTAGCAGCAGGCCGCGGGGCAAGCCATCAATATGCCCCGGGGTTGAATCGGCAATTTGGCAATGATGTGGTCGTAAGATTATTATGGTTGTAACAATGGAAGGATCAATCTAGCGTTCCGAGTTGTTAAGTGTGAAGTCTCGTATCGACAATGGAATCGGTCACAATTTCAATGATGATGTGTACAGCTTTAGCATGCAAATGAAATGCATTATAATGTTATCGTCAAGTCCTCAATTGCGTTCGGGAGTAAAGACGCACTGTTAATAAATTGGTCACAACTGTAATTGCGAGTTAAACAAGTCTTTCTACCGGCCTGAACCCTTGATTACGTAAACGCCGAAACCTTAACATTCTTAGGGATTCGGTTCTTACGATCGTCACCGGCGGATTGCCGTTTGCGACAGGTCGCAATAAGATTCCGGCTGCAGCTACAACATATATACGGATCCGTCATAAACTTTGCAAAATCCGTAAATAATGTCCGGCTTCGTCCATTACAAAGTTGCGGATCCAACCTGATCTGTCAATACCCATTTCTACCGTTGTGTTTACCAGATAGACATCGAGTTGGTGAACACTAAACCGGTGTTGCAACGACAGTACAAACTCTCTGAGTTGGAAGAAGACTTTGTGGAGCAGAGGTGCAAGGCACTGTTAGATGCAAGCCTGGTCGAGGAGTCCACATCGGACTTTGCGGCCGCGACCGTCATGCCCCTGAAGAAGGATTTAGCAGGCAACTGGCCAGACCGATGTATGTGCGGTGACAACCGCCCCCCCAACAACAAGACCAAGCAAAGCAGGTATCCAAAGCCTACTGCAGAAGGTTTTTTTGATGATGTAGGAGACTGTACAGTCTACATCATCAACATGCGCTAAGGGTACAACCAGATTGCCATAAAGGAGGAGGACAAGCACAAGACCTCCTTCTAGGGCAACGGGCAGCTGTATTAGTGGAAGGTTATGCGCTTTGGGCTGAAGAATGCTCTTGCCAAGTTTCAACGCGTCATGGACAAAGCCCTTAAGGGATTGAACTTCGCATGCTGCTACATCGACGACATCCTCATCTTCAGTTGCAGCAATGAGGAGCATCTCAGGCATATTGAGGAGGTGCTCAGAGATTGAAGGAAGTAGGGATGACGGTGCACCCCAACAAGTGCAACTTTTTAACCCACAAGATACCTTACCTAGGGCACATGATTGTGCCCCACGGTGTGTATGTACAGCAGGCCAAGGTGGAGGCACTAGTGGCTATCCCTGCCCCCACAGATCTCACGCAACTGCATGCTTTCCTTGGCCTCGCCAATTGCTACAGACGGTTCGTCAAAGACTTTGCGAAGATTGTGCGGCCACCCAACGAGCTGCTGAAGAGAGACACGGAGTTCCCATGGAAGGAGGCACAACAAAAGGCCTTTAAGAAGCCGAAGCTCCGACTCACTACAGCTCCCATTCTTCAGCGACCTGAATACGACAGGTCATTCGTTATGCACACAGATTGGAGCAAGCTCGGCATAGGAGCAATGCTCGTGCAGCACAATCACAACAAGAAGGAGGGCGTATTGTCGTATACCAGCCGCAGCAACAACAGCGCTGAGGCCAACTACATCAGCTACGAGGGGAGTGTCTCACCGCAGTATGGGCCATCTCCTTTTTCCGCCCCTTTCTGTTTGGACGGCAGTTTCAACTGATTACCAACCACTGAAGTGGCTGATAACCAACTAGCACCTGACAGGCAAGCTGACACGGTGGGCACTACTGCTGCAGGAGTATAACTTTGAGGTGGAGCATCGGGCAGGCCTGTCCAACCAGGACGCAGACGGCCTTAGTGGCACCCCCACCTCAGCACTAACGATGCGACAGGAGCCCGACACGAGTTGGGTCCAACAGTCACACCTCCAGGTGTAGCGGCCATGTTCGCTGTCGCTGCGCTATATTCAGGACGCAAGGCCCAGGCCACTGAGGCAGCAGCAGACGAGGACGTGCCTTCTCTCGCGCCCACCGTCACAGACCCCATAGAGAAAGCGCTTGCCGCCGACACTGAGGTGGACGATGAGGAGCTGGCACCCACCGACATACGACATCTAGCTTGACCAGCCATCCCTCGCACTGCTCTGAACTGGACAATTTTCAGCAGGCATGAGCGCACGTGGGAAGGACCGCGTTAGTCAACGCACTCAGCGCTATCGCTAAGCCAACGACGAATTGTATCGACGAATACATCATGAGGACAAGGAGGTCCCAACACCAGCTGCGCGAGAAGGCATGATTGCTGCCTTTTACACCGAGCTCGGACACTTCGGTGTTAAGCGCACGACCAATCTGGCCAGGACTCAGTATTGGTGGTATGGGTGCACAAACATGTGTGCGAGTTTGTCAACGACTGCATGCAGTGTGACATGGTCAGCGCGAGCCTCAACGCGCGCAACGCCACCTTGTATCCCCTCCCCATCTCGGGACTATGATACTGCTGGGGACTGGACATCCTCGGGGACTTATCGCCCTCAGCACGAGGCAACCGTTACATCCTCGTCATGATCGAGCACATCTCCAAGTGGGTGGAGCTGGTGCCCCTGCCCGACATAAACAGCTAGGGAGTAGCCCAGGCTTTCCTCCCCGATGTACTCGGACGCTTCGGCAGCTGTGCTAAAGTCATCACCGACCAAGGTACGAAGTTCAGAGGAGTTTGACAAGCTCATGGACAGATACTTTATCGACCATCGTCGTACCTCACGCGACCATCCACAAGCCGATGGTCTCGCTGAGCGTACCGTGCAGACCATCAAAAAGGCTTTGCAAGTACGTCCTCGACTACGAGAAGAGCACATGGGATGACCACCTCCCATGGGTAGCACTGGGGTACCGGCTGTCCAAGCAGGCAGCACTGCGGGAGTACAACCCATACTATTTGTTATTTGGAAGATAGCCATTTCTCCCTTTTGGTGCACAGCAAGAGGTCGACAGAGTGGTGGACAATCTCGACGAGATGATGTATAATCTGACAGTGCGCAACGCTATGTTCAAGCACACTGTCCCCATGGCCTTCAATAACTTGCGCATCGCTCAGCACCGCGACACGCTTTGCTATGAGCGTATGCACAACGGGTTTCACAAGGAGTGAGAACGCCGCTTCCATCCAGAAGACTACGTCTACCGCATGGCGACCACACGCGACACCCTCGACACCTCCGTCGGGCGCGCTGTCTATAAGGTATTGAAGGTGTATCCCACATGGGTACTGGACCTTCTGGGACAACAAGGCGAGCGCATGAAGGACAATATAGTGAACTGCGTGCCCTGTCATCTCCCCTACGTTGCTGGCTTCAAATAAATCTAGCACCCGCTGCGAGAAATGTGGCAGTGCCGACAACGACCCGGTTAAGCTGTTATGCGAAGGCTGCAACCAAGGCACGCATTGTTATTGCCTTAACCCTCCATTAGACAAGGTGCCGCTGTGGGAGTATTGGTGCGATGACTGCCGCATTAACGGTCCCTCATACAGTCGGTAGGAGCTGAGTCAAGAGGAGAGGAGTGGAGCAGGAGGCTACCCTAGAACCTCAGGGGGGTGGCTTGTTGACTGTGTGTACTACAGCATACTAGGTACAGTAAGGAGGATAGCGTCACCAGCTCTACTACTGATCAGATCCTCACATAGGTTCAGCCCTGAGCCTATGCCTATGGTTGGGGGGTTGTCTTTGTTTGTGTTGCTCTAATGCTGCGCGTAGCACCAACATGCCCACATGGGCGCTCGTTTGCAGTGTGCCCAAGATGGCGTGACCCTCGACCATGGCAGGCACGACAGTTGAGCACTACTTGACAGCATTGAAGCGCCCAGTTGGTGAGCGCATTGCTGTTGATGAGTTGCTCATGCCTGACGCTCTCGCCGAGTGGGCGAGATAAACCGAGGATGGTGCGGCCAAGACATTGAAAGCGCTATTTAAGTTCCTTGTGGAGCGCTATGGTGGCATGGATCCGGCTACACCGGCTCGCAACAAGCTCAACAAGTTGCGACAGAATCGTCGGGCGTCTTTAATCTATCCGCGGGAGTTCCAAGCATAGGTGGGTCGCGCGAACAGTGGCGTCGTGCCCATGGGCAAAGATGAGCAGTTTGAATTGTCACAAGCGCGCCTTTTTGCCGTGTGCGCACTCGGCTGAGGGTAACGCTTTCCATTCACCCCCCTGCGGCTTGGCCGCAGCTGCCACATGTGCCTTCTCCTGCACCGCTGTGTTATCACTGTTCAAATACACGCTCAACTTCTGCAGGTTGGCGAAATCCTCAGAAACTCAAGGAAGTCCCGTCGCCGTGTTGTATTGCAGCTGATCGCGCACACGCGCATCCAAGCCGCGCTTGTACAATTCGGACTGCTCAGCCTTGTCCATGAGCATGAGGCCACGGTTCACGCGACCCACCAATGCTTGGAACTCCTGCAGAGAGATTGAAACCTCCCGGCCATTCTGTCGCAGCTCTAGACTCTGGCGGTCTCACCGCACTTATCGGCGGCTGAAATAGCCGATATTGCCATCGAACTGCCCCCAAGGGATTTGTATTTTGTTAAGATATATATCCCTTCACAATACCACGTGGTGGCAAGCACATACAAGAGAAGCAAAATATGTTATTAAGTAGGGGATGCGTTGAGATGCACTGCTTGGGGGGGGGGGGGGGGGGGGGNCCTGAGTGGCCGCCTCCCCTAACAACAAATTAGGCTAGGCAGGGCAAGGCAAGCTAGGCTAGGCTAGGCAAGGCAAGGCAAAGCAAACCAGGCTAGGCAAGTTAAGCACCAGCAGGAGCGCTTGTTACATTCACAACTAATCAATACCACTAGTTGCCGCCGCCGCTGCTGCTGCAGTTGCTGCCGCCTGCGGTTTGCCGCCTGCGGCCGCTGTTGCTGCTGCCTGCCGCCGCCCCTCCCACATGCCCCTCGCCGCCCGTGCTCCGATACCAATGTCAAGAAGGGGTGCTACCGCCCCTTCTAATCCCCTACTTCAACACCGCCACCAGCCAGGCCGTTGACACCGCCGCCGCCAGGGGCAACTGCCAGAGCAGAAGATCCCTTGGCTATGACGGCCGCTATGTTAGCAGTGCCGCCATACAGCTGATATTGACACGAGACTCATGTCATTAGTCTCATGTCATCAATGTTACAGATAAGTAACACTACATTAGGGCCTTAACATTAGTTAACGGCCCTAATACGGCTTAAGTGATTGTATATACCCGTAAGGACCCTTATTTAATACGAGGAACCTCTATAGAGGTAGCACTCCTCTTGGCACCATTACCACCATACCAAAAGTGTTGTGCTTCTTTTGCAACTCAATCAAGGCATGCAACACATTGATAAGCATGTTAAATTTCACATGTACCAGCACACAAGCGCTCTCTTACACTTTTTCAACATTAACAAGTGGCAACTTGTTATGTGCTTGCCATGCATGTGTCATTACATGCACTTGGGACCGATCATCAAACCAGTTTGCTATATGCATATCAAGCAATCAGCTATTAACCATCTCTACACCAGTCACGGCGTAATCGAATTAAACCTTCTTGGCCTTGCCCTTTGCCTTAATAGGGCGGTTCTTTGCAATGTGGCCCGGCTGATGACAGACGGAACAAGTGCGAGCCGCAGCAGGTTGTGTAGCACCACCTGCAGATGTGCCACCAGTATAATGTCACGATTTGAGATAGGTTGTGACACAAGTCCTAGAGACCTTCAAACCGATACAGCAGTAGGTTGTGACAAGCAGGCAAGCCAGCAGCGAGTATCCAGCTGCAGAGTGTTGGGAGAAGGCATGGAAGCCGAGGTTTAGTCCGAGGGCAGCCTCTAACAGCATGCGCGACATGGTGAATGTCTACATGTAAGCGGAAGTTCTGCTTCCCACACTTGCTCACCTTGTGCTCACCTCTTCTTGTCTGTTTATTATGACGGTAGCCAACCGCTTGCACACTACGTAGAAGAGGTGTATGTATCGTTCACCATCCCCTTCCGCCCATAACTTAGCTGCGCAACTCGAGCACAAGCACACTCTTTGCATACCCCTTTTGCTGCATGGCTATCATGTCATACATGAAGTTTGTACACAAGATGCAAAGCACGTTTTGCATGTGCGAATATGCATGTGAATGGTAAGTGCTGCGTTATGCACCGAGATATGCACTCCAATATATATCACGACCCCCAACTTCGCTTGTTTTGCAATGTTGTACCTAGGTGAGGGCTTTCTTTCGAGGGACCCTCGCAAATTGCCTGTCATTCACCTTGCAGTATACACATGAGTAAAAGCCTATGTTTTGTGTTTGAAATTACGTTAGAGCATGACAATACAAATGCGCTTATAAAGCAAACACTGTTTGCTTAATAATCGCTGCATTCATATCAGTATGCTATACCATTGCAAAACGATGAGTCCTAATACAGGGTTGCAGGAGTTCTGTAAGCAATCACAAGAACTGTCATCACCGTGGTGAGATCTGACTGTGGCTGCACCTACAATTACCTCACCCAATCACACAGACACAGCGAGCAAGTTGCCGTCTGGCACTTAATGCACCTAATTCCATTCCGTAAGGCTGGATCGATTACTCCATTTACAATAATACATGTTGCAAGCGTCTGAAGTGGACGCCCACAACTCATAAATGTCAAACGAGGATGAAGGCTGAAAGGTAATTAACCAAGAGTATCAAACATTTGTTGCATGTGTTTGCGTTTATGAATAGGTATGAAGGGATAGGTGTAACAGCACCACCGTCGCCGGTGATGCCCCTTCAATCCTCTACCCCAACACCCACACCGCCTATGACAAGCCTTTCAACGGCGTGGCCGCCACTGAGCAGAGAACTGAAAGTCCCCACATCAGATTGATGTGACCTTTTATAACAAGAGTATATCAATTATATACCTCTCGATAATTAATTAACTCACAACTAGACATCGACCCTACAGATAGGGTAGTTAGGAAATCTAGCGTGAGCCAATCACAGCTCAGATAAGGTACTTATCGATAAGGTACCTATCCAAAGATACCTATCGTAAGGTACCGAACGAGATAGTGATCACATTATATCAGATGTGACACTAAATAGGCTTGAATAAGCGGTTCTACACCCATTGGGACTTATTTAAGCTATGATAAAGCATCATAACCTATAATAAGCGAGGAACCGTAGAAAAGAGGTATAAATAAGCATATTTAAATACTTATCCATACAAAATGTGTTATTTAGGTATCAATAATACCCCTATTATTATTGCTCCCGTTACATTCCCCCCCACTTAAGTTTTCAACGTCCTCGTTGAACTCAAGTTGATCAGGCTTGATTTCGAGTAATTGTAACCAGTGAGATAGCAGGAAATGACAGGGTGGTAATGAAACTGCACTGCCAGTCTGTCATAAAACCAAGCCCACAGTTTATGGGACGGGACATGAATCCCAATAAGCTCGAAGCAACTCGCGGCAGTGCGTAAGATGCCTGTCGAGCTCCCAATTGTTATGTTCCGGCCCATACCCTTTCCATTTCACCAAATAGCGAGTTGCGCGTCCTCGACTATTTAGCTTATGGTTCAATATAGCTTCCACCTCGTATTCGAGCTCGCTGTCCACCTCAACTGGCGGTGGTGGAGGCTGTGTTCTACCGTCTGAGCGGTAAGGTTTCAACAAGTTCACATGGAACACGTTGTGTATACGCACACTTGGGGGCAATTGCAGTCGATAAGCGTGCGTACCAACTCTATCAGTGATAGAGAAAGGACATAACCATCGGGGCAGCAACTTGCGAGCACCCGTACCTTTGATGGTTTACCGCCGACATCGAAAGTGGCCATTTTTCGATGTGTATCAGCATAAGCTTTTTGCCTGTCCGGTGCTTCTGACAGACACAGCTTGGCTCGAGCCAAATTTTCTTGCATATCAGTGGCAAATTCCTTTGCCGCTGGTACAGTCAGGGCATTGCGAGGTACACGCAATGACGCTGGTGTGTTTGGGCGAATCCCATAATTCAAGAAAAATGGGGTTTCCTTTACACTTTCCTGCCACGCGTTGTTCACAGCGAACTCTGCCATTGGCACGTACCTGTCCCAATCAGCATGATTAAGAGCCACATAGTGGCGAAGCATTTCTTCCAGTATTTGATTTGCTCGCTCAGTTTGACCGTCCGTTTGCGGGTGGAAAGCAGTCGACATGCTTTGTTTTACCCCCAACAATTCACAGACTTCTCGCCAAAACTTAGAGACAAACCGAGGATCACGATCTGTGACAAATTTACTGGGTACACCGTGAACGCGAAAGACCGTGGACACAAATAAGTGTGCCAAGTCCCGTGCACTTACAGTTGTGCGACACGGGGCAAAGTGCACCATTTTTGTCAAACGGTCGACAAAAACCACAATAGCAGTGTATTTAACTGCTGTTTCAGGTAGGTCAGTAATCAAATCCATACTGACACTATCCCACTTTTGTTCTGAAATTGCCAATGGTTTAAGCAATCCCGCTTGTTTTTGTCGCAGTGGCTTATTACGTTGACACACGTCACATGTGCGAACATATCGATCCACGTCAGCTGACATTGACGGTCACCAGTATAACTGTTGCGCAGATTTGAGTGTTTTGTGTTTCCCCAAATGCCCAGCATACGGCGGGTCATGCACTGCATGTAAGCATTGCTTACGTAAGTCGCCCGAGTTGGGAATTGCCAACTGCTCCCCTTTATACCACAGATTGCTAACAGCAGTAAGCTGTTGCAAATTGGTTTGACTGCTAAACCAATCATCTGAGTTATAACCTGCGGACACTTCCTTTAAGAAAGGATCTTCAGGCTGTTGTACATTACGCGTACTTCGAGAGCGCGTAAGTGCAAAAAGAGCAGGGCTGCGACTTAGTGGATCCGCCACATTGGTGCGACCCGGACGGTATTGCCAAGTGAAAGTGAAACGAGAAATGAATTCATTCCACCTAGCTTGCCGCCTCGACAGATTTTGTTGCGTATGAAAGAATGTGAGCGGGTTGTAATCAGTTATCACTGAAAACTCCACCCCTTCCAAGTAGCAACGCCATGTGCGCAGCGCGTGCACCACCCCGAGCAATTCCTGCTCAGTGGTTGTGTAATTTCGTTCAGCAGGAATGAACTTTCTGCTTTCAAATGCACATGGTCTGTCATCCTGTGGAAGGACTGCCCCACACCCAATGGTGGAAGCATCACTGATCACCACAAAAGGCTTGGTGTGGTTGGGGAAGGCTAACACAGGGGCTTGCGTTAATGCATCTTTGATGCGTATAAAAGCAACCTCATGTGCCTCCGTCTACAAAAATTTAACATCTTTTCTTAGTAATAATGTTAAAGGATTTGCCATGCCAGAAAATGCTCGCCTGAACTTGCGGAAATAATTGGCTAGCCCCAAGAAAGCACGTAACTGATGTACATCCTTGGGTGGTGGCCAATCCTTTACCGCACACACCTTGAGGATCTGGTTTCAATCCTTCTTTGCCAATCACATGCCCTAAAAAGGGTAGTTCATCCTTTGCAAAGTTGCATTTGGACAGGTTGGCATAGTATTTGTGTTTGCATAATTTAGCTAGAACCAATTCCACATGTTTGTGGTGGTCCTCCCGGGTTTTGCTGAACACAATAATGTCGTCTAGATATACCAGTACAAACTTGTACAATTCATCAGCAAATACCGCGTTCATTGCTGTCTAAAATGTAGCCGGTGCATTTGTTAACCCAAATGGTAACACTTTATACTCAAAGTGTCCTAGTGGGGTACGAAATGCAGTTTTTTGTATATCCGACGGGTGGATTTTGATTTGATGATAACCACTGGTCAACTCCAGCGTGCTGAACACTGTTGCACCTGACAGCTTATCAAACAAATCATCAATCCGAGGCAAAGGGTATCTGTTTTTCACAGTGACCTTGTTCAACGCACGGTAATCAATACACATGCATAGCTTGCCATTTTTTTTGGGCACAAGCAAAATTGGTGCACCAAAAGGAGATATGCTCTTTGTTATTAAACCTTTGTCCAATAACTCTTTGAGCTGTTTTTCCATCTCCGCGTGTTCTAAGGGACTTAGCCTGTATATAGGCCGCCAAGGTGGCTTTGCCCCCTCTTCTAACGGAATGGTATGATGTATGTTTCGATCGGGAGGCAACTCTGGGAGTTCATCCTGAAATACATCTGCGTATTGTTCCGTAAGTGACTGCACCATAGGGTCATTGATAGCCTGTTCAGCAGGTGTTTCCACCTGTCGTAAGTGCAGTAAGTATACTTCCTCACGTTTACGCATGCAACGTTTCAATTGCATAGCAGAGAGGAGCGGAACATTATCGCGTGGTATACGTGCGAGTACAGATGCTGTTAAAGTCATCCTACGTTTCCCTTTACGAAGGGTGCACGTATTGGCTCGAGAGTCTAATTGTAAACCTGCTTCAGTGTGCCATTGTTCCCCTAAAACAACATCCACCCCGGGGATACCAATATCCACCACGATGAAGGCTGGTCGGGTTATATGGCCATTAATAACAAAACGCCCTTTTACCTCTCCCATTGCATTGAGAGTGGAACCAGCAGCACGCACATATGACGTGACTGGTGTGAAAGGAATGTTATTACGTTTCACCCAAGCATGTTCAACAAAGTTATGGTTTGCACCAGTATCAAACAATGCTGTACATGGTGTACCCATAAGTTGACTCTCCAATCTCCATTTGAGTGGCACTGAGTGAACATCAATTGTAGCTAATGTCGGAGTGTCGTGATTGGTAGCAGACTTGATAAAGATCACTTGCAACGGTGAAGCTCCTGTATCTTTGCGTGAGAGTTGCATGATTACTTCTCCCCCTTTCAACAATCGCGACCACGGGCCATGATATCGAGGGATAACTACACATGCAGTGACAGCATGTTGTAATTGCAACTCGTGTAAGTGCTTAACAGCGGTTACTAATTCAGAGAATGGAACATTGATTAAAACACAACCGTTTGCATTTCTCAACACAGGTGGTGTGCTCGTATCAGTCCATACATCTGATACATTACAAAGAGAGGAAACTTTATCAAGAAGTACAGAGTTTTTAAAGTCGTTCTGCTCGACTAAGCTACCAACCACGGACAATTCCTATTTCTTGTCTCTCTGCTGCTTGGCCTTCTGTGCATTCTGTTTTGCATAGCACTTAGCCTCCCCATGACCTGTCTTCTTGCAGAAACTGCAAGTGATGATGGATTTGGCCGCGTTGTAGGGGCTAGCAGGATGAGATGGTTTCGCCTTTTTCACAAAAGGTTTGTTGTCAGTGGCCGGGCGCTTTGCAGCTGAAACCGGGGCTGCCTCTTTTGCCGTGGTTTGCATGTTGGCGTGAGAGCGCTTTACACTGTCCACAGCAGCAACCATCTGCATCAGCATTGGTAAATCCGTCGAGGCCCACTCTTGCAAACTCGCGGGGTTGACGGCCACATGCTGCACGAGATCTGTGTCCAAGCCACGCCTGAACATATCCAGCTGATCAGCATCACTGATAGGTAGTTTGCCAGCATTGATCTTGCTGACAAACGACTGAAAATCCTGGATATACTGCTGAACCGGACGCCCGTTCTAACGCAGGTTGTGCAGCTAGTTGCGAGCAACCTGGGCAGGACCTGCGCCACCATAGTGCTGCTCCATGAAAAAGCATAACTGATTTACTTCCCGCCCGAGGTTTGTATCCCATTGCTTACGGCGGTACCACTCTGCCAGAGCATCGTTTGGGATCAGCAACTCAGCTACACGCAATCTCCCCTCCTCAGAAATGTGAAGGGAGTTGACATAGTGTCGCAACTTCACAAGCCAGTTGAAGATGGCCGCTTGCTTGTTGGGAACAAACTCGGCAGGACGAGCAAGTGCTTGAACAGGTGGACCACCGTCAGCACGCTGAAGACGCTCGATCATATTCAAAACACGTTTGCCTTCACCCATTTGCCCCTCCCAATCTCGCCCCATAAAGGTGGTGAGCTTTAAAACTTTTTCTGGAAAAAGGAAGAGAAAGTTCACGAATGAGACAATCGCCTCACGAGGGTCCTGATCATAGGTGCTAAGAAAATGCTCCATCAAGTCCTGCTGTGTCATGCGAATGGAAAACTCAGGGAATATAGAAGGTGATCTATCATCCACTGAAACTTCCGCAGCTTTGGCAGCTTGAGACTCATCAGGTGCATCATCCGGATTCGGAATATCTTCCATGGATGGAAATTCCTCCTCACGGGAAGGTTGCTCTTTTTCCGAGCTCTCCCCTTTTGAGGTGGGCACCGAGTTTTCTTCCATTTGTCTGCAAAACAGGCAGAATGGGATGGTGAGAACCTCACCAATGGACCAGGTTCAACGAGAGGATCAAAATGACCCCAAGTTGTAAAAGTCCCAAACAGAGTCCAAACCAGTCCCAAAATAGGAAAGGTTGGATCTGGAGTGTCACCAAACAGAACAAGTCTGAGTGGGACCAGAATGTCCTAACCCTGTGTTGTCCTCAACCAAGTCCCAATCTCCAGGCCGAAGCTAGAGGGGGAGAGTTTCAGACTAACAGGGTTTGGGAACAAATTGTCCCAGAACCTCCCCACAACTGTCATAACCAAGTCCCGATCTCCAGGCCGAAGCCGCTTTGCCGAGTCGTTTGACCCGGGTCCGTAAGTTCCAAACCAAATTGTTCCCAAACCCTCCCCCTCTGGCAGGTCACAGGTATGTCACAGGCATGCAACAGGTAAGCCACAGGCATGCAACAGGCAAGCCGTACGGTGACTAACTGTGACATGCACTGGCAAGCACAATGACAAGCAATCACCGCATGCAATGATAGGCAATCACTGCAAGCAATGATAGTGCGCTAAGTGTGACAAACAATGATGGCACATTAGCAAGCCGCAATCACCGCATGCAATGACAGGCAATCGCTGCAAGCAATGATAGTGCACTGGCAAGTCACTATGTGTACACACGTGCACCTGGCAAGCACCTGGCAAGCACCTGACAAGCAGGCAAGTCACCGACGTGTGTGATGGTACCTCACACGTGGAGAGGCCGCCTCTTTGATAGGTGGCTTCAACGTGGAGGTAGCGCAGGGAAGCGAACTTGAAGCTTGGGCTGCGTGGACATAAAGGAGGCCGCCGCCGACGCCTTCTGATTGGCCAAAAGCAGGTCGCCGCCCCCTATAAGTACCCACGTCACCCTCCAGCTCCTGGATACCAATGTAACAGCACCACCGTCGCCGGTGATGCCCCTGCAATCCTCTACCCCAACACCCACACCGCCTATGACAAGCCTTTCAACGGCGTGGCCGCCACTGAGCAGAGAACCGAAAGTCCCCACATCATATTGATGTGACCTTTTATATCAAGAGTACATCATTTATATACCTCTCGATAATTACTCACAACTAGACATCGACCCTACAGATAGGGTAGTTAGGAAATCTAGCGTGAGCCAATCACAGCTCAGATAAGGTACTTATTGATAAGGTACCTATCCAAAGATACCTATCGTAAGGTACCTAACGAGATAGTGATCACATTATATCAAATGTGACACTAAATAGGCTTGAATCAGCGGTTCAACACCCATTGGGACTTATTTAAGCTATGATAAAGCATCTTAGCCTATAATAAGCGAGGAACCGTAGAAAAGAGGTATAAATAAGCATATTTAGATACTTATTCATACAAAATGTGTTATTTAGGTAGCAATAATACCCCTATTATTATTGCTCCCGTTACAATAGGGGTAGAGGTGGGGGTAGTGCCATAGGGATAGCTACGAGCGCTAGGAATATGGGTAGGAATAAATGGTAAGCATGGTAAGCATTCGCATATGCATAGGGATAAGAACACGGGTATAGATCATGATAGGGTTAGGGATAAGGGATGAGCCTTACGATATGAATAAGAATAGAGATAGGGGTAGTGGTAAGGAACAGGCATACAGGTAGCAGTAGTGTGATAGGGATATGGGTAGGGAACATAGATATGGATATGGGAAGCGAAATAGAGTGGGTAATGAAGGGATAAAGATAGAGGAAGGGATAAGGGATAAGCACATTCCTGGGACCATCCTCGGTTTGGACGGTGTTATCCGCATGCATGAACTCATCTGGTGACAGCATCTCTGTGCTTGGAATGGGGAGACGCTGCAAGATGTCCCCCATCTCTTGCACAACAGCATGCTCTCGTGCGTCAGTGTCGGGAGTGGGCGCGTGCCAGGATGCTGGGTGATGCCACTCTTCCTCCTACAGTTCTTCATGGTGGCGTTGGTGAGCTCGCCGTACGCATCGCGACACCATATGATTGCCTCTCTGAGCTGCACCTTCATTGCTGCAACAAGTGTGCAACAAGCTGCCTCTTGTACCTGCCACACAAGGGAGAACGCATTACAAACTCTGACGAACAAGGGGGGTTTTTTTAACAAGATTTTCAGGATTGCTCAGCCAGTTGCTTCTCAGGATAATGCAAGTGCGAAAACGATGTGTACCTGGCTTTGAACGCGGCAATGATGCCCGCGTCCAGAGGCTGAACCTTGCTGGTTGTGTTGGAAGGAAGGAACAGGCACTTCATAATTTGTCCACCTGCATCGTCTTAACTCCCTTCTCCGTACCCACCACACCGTATGTGCAGGCGTGTGTGGAGGAGTTGTCAAGCAGCAGGAGGACTTTGCGTTTTTGCAGCTTCATCTGGAAGGCGAAGTTGCACAACCAGCGGCTGAAGATCTGCACAACATCTAACATTCAATTGCATGACACACACACACACACACACACACACACACACACACACACACACACACACACACACACACACACACACACACACACACACACACACACACACACACACACACACACACACACACACACACACACACATACACACACAAACACTTGCAATTGAAAGCACCTCACCTGCGAGTTCATCCAAGCATTCTGGTTGTTCTCATACTTAACGCCAATCCGGGTGGGAGTCCATGTGCTTCCGAAAGACTTTGGCCTTTTTGAAGTTCCGATGAGTAGAAGTGGCGGTTTCTCAGACCCGTCGGCATTCATACACAACGCCATTGTGAACATGTCCTTCTCTCTCTTCCCCTCTCGAGCTTCCTCGCTTGCAGTGACAAGTGTTCGACGGGGATGAGCTCTATGGAATACGCCACTCTCATCCATGTTGAAGGTGTTGCGGGGACCATACTGCTCGAGAATCTCGGCAAGTCCACGCGAGCCATATCAACCCCCTCCTCGTCTGCATCATTGTCTTCACCGTGCAGTGCTTTGGCTGATATGGCATGACGTTGCTGAAACGCTGCACCCACCCGTGTAATGCATCGAAGTCTTCTATGCCAAGTTTGCTAGCAAAGTCTAGGCTCTCCTTGATGAAGATAGTGTCCGTGATGGTGGCATTGCGAGTTCGAATTTGTGTAAACCATGTGTTTAAAGCTTCCTCTAGCTTATAATGAGCGGCAAGACGCATTCGCTTTATAGATGCAGCAAAGTTTCCTCCTTGAGCTAATGTCTCAACTAGCTTGTCACGACTATTTAACAACTTAGACAAGGCACTTTGCTTGATAACCAACTTCAGCTTGGTCTTCACGCTGGCAATGAAGTCCGCTTGCTTGACGGTGGAGTTGGCGCACATTTCATTATACAACTCAAGAATGCGCTTCTTACCCTTCAGTGTGATGTTGTTACGTTTGAGAGGCTGTTGGGATGACATGATGCTCTAACAGAATATGAACACCCTCAGTATATGCGCACAGTCACAATATGACAATAACACGCACATGTGAGCACACCTCACACACCTCAATAGAAGCGCCTTACAAGCTTTATCCAATTATGCCCCCATCAGGGCTTGCAACGCTACTGTTCTACACCTGTTTCTCCCATTGCCGCCGCCCCACGCGCCGCCACCGCCTCATCGTGGGTCTCTTTCAGGGCCCGCTTTGCGAGTGCGAGGCGGCTTCCAGGCACTAGCACGCTTGTGCATGCGCACAAAGGCGTTTGTGCGCTTTGAGACAGTTGCTACCCCGATAAGAGAATATAAGCACCGGCTTTTTACGGCTAAAAAGCTAGTCTTATTACATAAGAGAAGGTTGTCTTGGACAGCAGTATTTGCCGTAGCGATAACGATTGGTCTTGTGATAGATTATGATGTTAACGAGGTTATTCTCTTAAACCGAAGTTAACTGAACGGCGGAAAACTGTACCCCTATTCCTATCCCTATCCCTATTCGCCGGTACCGTGCGGAACGGCAGCAAAACAGACGCACACACAGAGGGCGCCGATTGGCGCTGTAGGGCAACACCTTCAAACAGCCCTGTTGCGCGCTGCATCGACATAGTCAATAATTGACCCAAAAACAAAGTCGGGTACCTTTTAACATTGACAGCCTAACCGTGTCCATGTACGAAATTGGACAATGTAGTGTTAGGAATGCGTTAATGTGGAATATGTGCTCGTGTTATTCTTACCACAAAATGTGTATTCCTGGGTATGGCAATACAACATGCAATTGTTTCAACAAATATATGGCCGGTTGTGTTTACGGGGTGCAAGGACATAAGTGATGCCAATGGATATGCGCACCCTGTTGCTGTTTAATCTTGATGAACTGAGGTTATCTCTCAGAGTATGCAATCTTGCACTATGCCCACTCTATTATGTTCACAGTCAACACACAAACAGTCAGCGGGTAAGCCACCAGACAGAGTATGAACACCTATAAGCAGCAGGCAACAAGGGGCAGCTTATAAACCAGAGCTAAGCAGTCGTGTGTATAACTACAATTCTAGTATCTGTAAACGCAGTTTCCATCATCTGAAACTGCAGTAGGGTCGAAGTTGCTGGCTTTCGGGTCTGTGCAGCCAGCATTCCTGTTAAGGCCGCCCATGACAGCAGCGCTTTGTCCTGCAGTGAAAGATAACTCTGAGACAATTCGGACAAGGAGAGCTGCATTTCAGCAGCAGGTTGCATACAGTTGCCTGCACAGTGATACATACCCTGTGCATGCAACATGACTTCTGGTAATATTACCTCATTTACCTGCAAACCGGTTGGCCTGATCCTCAATGTTGGCATTACCAAGGGCGGCACCAGTCATGTACTCATTGGCATACTGCACGCGCTTCACATTCTGCACAACAGCATCAGTGTAAAAAGAAAGCTGATGGACAAGACATCAACCACAGCTCAGCATACTGGTGTCTTACCTGTTGCTCAGCGACAAGCATGTCACCATACTTAAAGAGGATCTCCTTGGTGATCCTGGGCTTCTCAAACTTCGGCGGCCCTTCCCTCGAGTTGACAAGGCGCTTGCCAATGTTGACAACACCGATGTCGGCAATCATCTTGCGAACTTCATCATCATACACACGCGATCGCAGAGCGCCGAAGAAATCTGGACAGTGCTAGCATTTAACCAACTGCTAATTGTTAATTGCATCACTGCAACCTGTTCAGCGCACTTACCAATGGACTGGCCAGGGTAGCGATCGATGATGTCGGCCACATCCCTATCACTGATGTTGTCAGGGGTGAAGATACCCTTGGCAACACCAATGCGATCCTCGCGGGTGGGAGCCCAATAGAACTTCTCCATACGACCATCACGGATGAGCGGGGCGTACAGGGTGGAAAAGTCGTTGCCGGTACAGATAATGGGAACACGGGGAATCTCGTCCTGTTTGCAACAATACTCTTGTCAGGCAAAGCACGCGAGATGACTGTTTAATGGCAGTCACTAGGCTGCTTGAACGTGCAGGCTACCGAGTAGCAACAAACTTACCTTGTTGTACATGCCGGGGAGCTGGACATTGGTAGGACTATCAGCAATGTTCCTGCACGTGATTGTGTCAGCTTCACCACGCAGGATAGACGATTTTCAAATGCAGAACAGGAAACGTATTGCCAGCTAAGCTCACATGAGGGTGGCGTTGACCATCTGGTTGTTGACAGTGTACTGGGTGGTGCCGCCCATGCGACCGGCACCAGCATCAAGATCGTTGATGAACAGGACACACATCTTTCCCTTCTTGATAACATCAGCAGCCTCACGGTACCGCTGGCGAATGAGCTTTGCGGGCTCACCAGCGTTGCCACTCTCCAACTCACCCGCGCTCATGACAATAGGGCTGGACAGTAAGGCAAGAACAGTCTCAGCCACAAGCAACACAACTGATACGCATTCACTGCACGTTGCTGCATGTCTGGTTCTCACTTAATGCCCAGCATGCTGAAGAGCAGCTCGCACTGGAAAGACTTGCCCTGACCCTTGCCTCCCCAGACACCAAGAATGAGGGGAACCTGCCATTATCACAGAGTGTCAACATGCAAGGGCAGGACACCAGCGCACGCAGGGAAAAAACGCATAGTTCTGACTGGCACCTTGATGTTGGGAAGGGTCATGAAGTTCTTGGCAATGTGCAGGACAACCTTATCCATGAAGGAAGGGGCAATATAGAACTCGCCAACCTTATTGTCAGCGCCGGCGAAGCTGCATCACACAGGTACAGAACCAAGGATGAGCAGACTGAGACAGACTCAGCTGCAAGAGTGGTGGTGCAGCCGGGAAGGGCTGGGAATACTTGCTCAGCAGGCGGTGTCGGCAAAACTCCATGCGCTCTGACAAACTAGCAACTTACTTGCGCTGGCCTGTTGAGATATAATCATAAGACGACATGATAGCGTTGTGGGTTCCACCAATGCCCTGGACACCCTGGAACTTGCTGTCAACCATGCCACGGCCACGAGCAATATCCTGCTGGTCATCGGATGCATCCTCGTGCAGCTTCCACCTGATAGTCACAACGTATCAATACTTATGCTTCATAGAGTTTGATCGAAAGAGTAAGTTCGACCGGACTGGCAACCTCACTAATGCGGCAAATATGTCAACCAAACCTGCAGCGTACATTCAGATACAGCAACTACACAACCAACCAAACTCTAAGAAAGGTCAGCGGTAGATGAATACCTGTCGACCTTCTTCTCTGCGGCGCACACAATCTTGCGCACTGGCGCAGGGGTGTTGCTCTGCTTCTTGGCAACGGGTGCCACATTTGCACGGGTGCCCAGGAAGCTGGACTTTGAGGCAGGTGCCTGAGCAGCATGCGCACGCTGAGCTTGCCAGTCGCACCACACTCCCAAGACATAAGCTACAAACCAGCAGGCAAGCAAGCAGGCAGACAAGCAAACCCTAGTTGCCAATGCAGCGGGGCAAGCCGGCACTGGCATCCCATCTTACCAAGCTGCAAGCAGCTGTTGCCGTGGACGTCGCCATGACTGCTCTGTGAGGCAACCCAAACGCTAACACCGTCGCCTCCGCCGCCGCCAACTGCACGCTGGCACCAACTTCCTACCCTGCTTGCACACAGGCCAAGCTTTGCTATGTCGAACTGCGGATTGTAGCAAAAAGCCTCAAGCAAAGCTGTAAAGCTTGAGGCTCTGGTGCACTTGGAGTTTGTCAACACGGGTTAGGTTCCGCGATCTTGGCATCTAACACGTGGTTTCTAACCGGAATTTCACCTTGTGTGCCGGGGAGGACGTCGTTACCTGACCAGCTGGTAACTGGAGACAGCTGGTCCCCTCGTTTCGAAGGGGATAAAGGGATAAACCTCAGTTCCGGGGTTTATCTGGTTATGTCGACCGGAACCGGTTCGGGTTACACATGAATGACGTAACACAGGCATTCGCTGCGTTATGCATCGCATTGAGCCACAACGGTTGAATTTGCTGATGTGGCCCACATTGTGCCGAAGAGCAAGACCTGACAGCCGGTACTGGGCGTAACTGGGCAACTCACACGTGGCACTGGCGTCGCCAACATGGACATGGGCGATTGGCAGGTCGCGGCTGGCCAAGAAACAGCCTGCCGGCCACATGCATTGGTGGTTCGAGGCGACAACCACCGCTTTGCGAGCGCTGGCCGGTAGCAAGTAGTATTGCTTCGTAACGGCGACCTGCCGGTCTGCTAGCCGGGCAGAATCTACTCGTTAACCCGATGCGGAAGTTGTTGAACATTCCAGAGGATTGCGGTCCGGCCAGTCAAGGACAGCGTGTGGCCGTCGTAAAATCCGGTGTCTCATCAACACCCTTCCACATTCAGGCGGACATTAACCGGCAGGGGGTGATGCAGAAGCTCGCCCTGCAACAGGCAGCGCGTGCCTTGCTTTCAACTGCGCAGCACTGTGTCCGGATGATTGACCATTGCCCGATGCATGGAGTCGTTGCGTGTCACGTGAACAGTATTGGCCGTGCCGTTACACCTGGATACCGGGGGAGAAGGGGAGGGGGGGGGGGGGGGGGGG